>CAUYUJ010011114.1:516833-549333 GCA_963575745.1 Prorocentrum cordatum
CCGCAGCTTGGCTCAGGACGGCCGCGACAGTACGCACACCAGAGTCAGCAGCCGAGGTCAACAGAACCCGCTGCTACTTGCAGAAGGAGGCCGCGGCTAATCCTTCTCTCTGGAGGAGGACAGGTACCCGTACTGCTACCCTTTCGTCGTCCTCCCCTTCGACTCCGCAGGATTCGCTTCGAAATCCTGGTCAGAACGCACCGCGGGAGAGGTAAAGGGAGTAGCGGTATCAGTAACTACCTTTTGGTTTTCACATTTTTTTGGAGGCGGCAAGGGGTTGCCATGAGGAAAAGAGGCTTTGGGGAAATGGGGTCCCGAGGTTGTTCTTTCTGATTGTTGCCTACGGGGCACGATCCGCCTAAGAACGTGTCTGTGTGCTTTTAAAGAGTTGGCCCCTGTCGCGCAGAGGTGTTGACGGGTTCGCGCATGCGGGTTTGCTGCCCAGTTGGCTTTTGCACATCTGGCACCGTGCCTGCGAGACGATATGCTGGGCCGCCCTTTGAGGACTGCCCGGGACGCCGTCAAATGTAACACTTCGAGCCTCCTGCTCTCGAGGTGTTTTCACTCGGTTTTCTGGGGCGGTCTTCAGGTTGGCATTGGGATCGTGTGGGGCAGTTTGGGGGGCCCGATGGGGATAGGGCCGTCTTCGGGCTGTTGTTGGGCCCCAGTTCGGGGTCCCTCGGAGCGCCCTGTCGGCCCAACTCCGGGCTCTCCTGGGGGCCGTCCTGGGTCGTCGGAAGCCCTCGTGGGGTCTGTCGGTGCCTCGGAGGGTCGCCAGTAGGCAGATGTTCGACCGAAGCGCGCGGGAAGCGGAAGCAGCTGAACGACCTGAGAAACGACAGTGTGTTTGGTTTCGGCCTCCCGGAGAGCGTATAAGAGGTCTCTTGCAGCCTCGTGGAGGGGCCCTCTCGGGTGCGTGCTGAAGGAATCTTCGGTCATCTTGGCGGCGTTGACTGTTTGTCTGGACCGCCTTAGGAATCATCTTTGCACCCTGGACGCTTCTAAGAGGGAAGGATAAGGGGGCGCCAGGGTACCCAGGAAGCACAGAGGGCGATCCGGGTCGCATTCCGGGGCGGTCTCAACACATTGGTGCCGCCTCCGACGGCGCCCTTGGAGCGCTCCGCGCCCCACGGTTGGGGTGTTCAGACCGCCCTGGGCTCCTGGGAGGTCCTGCGGCACTGCCTGGAGGGCCTGTTGAGGCCAGCGGGGACTACCTGGGGGGTTGTGCGCGACCCGACGCCCCACCGCACAGGGCTATTCATCAAGAGTTTCGATTGTCAGTAGTCACGGGTGCGGATATTGCGAAGGCCTTACGGCCGGTGCCGCCGACCCTGAAGGGGGAACCCGAGATCGAAGGGGAAAGTTTCCCAGGGAGGGGAGATCCCTCACGGAGGAGGATCAGAATCCCCAGGAGCCCCCCCACCGACCCCCCGACGGGGAAATGATGAAAGGGAAGGGGCGTCTCATCGACTCGATTACTCAAGCAGTGGCGACGCGTCCTGGCTCGCCTATAGCCCTACCAAAGAATGTTCTAAGAACCTTTTGTGGTTTCCAGGGAATGTTCTTAGAACATTTCTGGCTAGGGCCGTCTTGTTTTAATACATAAGGCCTAAGTTTTAAGAACCTTATTTTGTTCCAAGTATATTTCGTGGTAGGACTATAGAAATGCCGGGACGGTCGGTCCCTGCTCAAATTACGACGTTGCTCGATTTCTCTTTTGCTGGGACGTTTGGAAAGGAGGGCCCATGGACAGGGACAGGGGAAGCGGTGGTCGCGACAACAATGTTGTTGACGACGACAACGGCGACGGCGACGACGACGATGACGACTCAAACGGAAAAGCTGCCCTTCACACACGCCAAAAGGGTTGGAGGACTAGCACCTCCCTGATCTGAGGGAGTTTCCCTATGAGCTCGCGTCGTTGTGGCCCCCAGCGCGCGCGCTGAAGTGAGGTTCTTGACCGTGCTGCATGGCGACTTTTCTGGTGCGAATCTGATGAACGGACATGTTTGACATTGTTTTGGAGTGCCTTGCAAAGTTCGCTCCCACACCAGTCCTTGCCGAGAGAGGAAGGAGGGGAGCGCAAACGCCCGACTTCTCGATCCGCCCCCTAGTCTCCCGACGTAGCGATTTGTGTTCCAACGTAGCTTCTCACCATGGACAGTATTTTATGATCCCAGGGCCCGGTAAGTGAGGACCCAGGCAGGGGCCGAGGAATGCCGACATCCGCCATTTTTCCACGATGCGAGTGGGCCTGCGGTCTGGATCCGATCAACATCCAATCGACATCGGTCTTTCGACCTTCTCGGGGTCCATCCTGACCAGTTGCCGATGTTTCACGTTCCATGGGCCCGGGACAAGCCCGCAAAGGGCGAAACGTTCGCCAGCGTGGACCCCAGAGGGTTGTTCGTGCAACTTACGCGGTGCAATGAAAGTAGCTTGCCCCGCGCGCGGCCACCTCCCATACTCGAGGAGGCACCCCACCCACACGCCCGCAACTTGATTGCACAACCCAGACGGCGGCGATTGCGATGGCTGCTTGGCGCTGGCTGACGCATCGCCGCGGCCGCGCTTGCGCAAACAGGCCCGCGCGCAAAGCGACCAGCTAGTCTGTCGCGACCGACGCGGCCGCAGTGGCGCTGACCGCTGGGTACTTATCCGTGCGTTTTTTCACACCGTGCAGACGCCCGGGCACGTCAGTGCGAGTCGGTGCTTCGAGCGGGCGTGGTCCCATGACGATGTCGGCAATGACACACGCGATGTTGATGGTAACGGTGTTGGTGAAGACGATGGCGATGACGATGATGACCGCAAGGCCAAAGACGGCACCGATGTTGATGACGCCTGTGGCGATGATGGTGTCCACGCGTCGGCGATGAAAGTTTGGAATGGATTTCGACATGCGCGCGCGGCCGACGCGCGCGACAGGCCTGCTTGGTATGGTTTGACAAAAGGTTGTGCCCCCCTCCAGCACGCGCAGGGGCTTTCGAATGCTTCTGACACGCGCGCGCGAGTGGCAAGTTTGGTCGCATTCGATGAAGTGGTTGGGAAACCTATGATTGTTGTTCAAGTCGCAAGGACGCGCGCAAACTGTTTTGAACGTTCATGCTGAAACCTCATTGGGTTTTATCAGAATGAGGGGGCCGAACGGTCATACATTGTCCTTGGGTGCGTGGGTGAAGTGGGGATCCGTGGTGAGGATTATGCTTGTTGCGTTGTCGTTGTTTGTTTGTTTGTTTGTTGTCGTCGCCCCACCCGCGACCAACCCGCGACCCACCCCTCGACCCCACCCGCTACCAACCCCGCGACCCACCCCGCGACCCGACCCGCGACCCACCCGCGGGCCAACCCGCGACCCACACGCGACCCACACGCGACTTACCCGCGACCCACCCGGTGACCCATCCGCGACCCACCCGCTGCGGCGGGGTTCCCCAGAGTCTCGCAAACTGCCGACGTCCCCCACCGCCCCCTCACTCTTAGCATCTGAGGGGTGCTATATCTATTTCGAAGTGCCTACGGCAAGTCCCGCCACCGTGCCTGGGCTGTGGTTTACAAGCCTATTGGACGTTGCGGCTTGTGGGTTGCAAGCCTATGGGGGGCTTCTCGGGGCCTTCAGGATGCAGATTTGAAGCCTATTGGGAGGTAGTTTTGGGGCCTGTTGGGGGCTGTGTTGGGTCTTTTGGAGCCTCTTGGGGGCCTTTTTGGACCTCTTTGGGGCCTCATTCGATTTTCGGTTCGCGCTCCCTCTCTGGGGCCCCTTTTTGGGCCATCTTGAAGCCGTCTTGGGCTGTCGTGGGGCCCCCTTGGGGGCCTGGGTGGTTTTGGGATGGTCGTGGGGGCCGATCGGGCCGACTTGGGCGTCGGAAAACCGAACAAGCGAGAGCGCCGCAATCTTCCAAAGCCTCCGAGACAGTCGATGATTGTTGCTTTTCTGGTGGCCCCCTTGGGACCTGCTTGGGGCCCTGGCCGGGCGCCTTGCAAGCACCTTGCGCCATCCTGTGGCCATCTTGAATGGGCCATCTTGGGCGTTCTCGACTGGTCGTTCGGCGGCGCGGGGCCTCCCTTGGCCCGTCCTGGGGGCCCCCCGTGGGCCGTGACGGAAGCCCCGGGGAGCCCCAGGGAGGCGCTTTGGGCCCCCCCGACATTACAGGAAGATTGCGTCAGTTCTGCCAGGCAGCATTCGGCATGCTACCACGCCCGAGCGTGCCTGTGGGCACCGTGGCGGCTTGTCGGGACACGTGCCTTTGACATCGTTACGCGACCGACGGTTTGGAAGGATATCGGCATGCGCGCGCGTCTATGCGCGCGTGTGCCTTTCCCTCCTTTTTGTTTGGCACAGGATTTGGAAAACAAGCGGTCGCGCATGGCATTATTTGATACAGCTTGCTGGGGGGTCGATACGGGTGGGTCTAGGATGGCATGAATTCGGATGGGCCATGAACGATGAGGCAGAATCACATGCAACTTGCAATACGCGAGGGTGAGGGTTTAAGTCCATCTTCGGTGAGTTGGTGGAATCTTCCTCTCCCTCTAGAAAGGGAAAGTCAGTGTGGTGCAATCTGGGGGGTGCAATCCACATGCGACAACCTATGTGGCGCAAAGCAATGAAGTGCGATACAAAGCAATGCAAAGCGGCAGCGAGTTGCAATTCAAAGCCATGGAACGCACCGCGATACGACGAATGCGGCGCAATGCAACGCAGAGCAGTTCAATTCAAGGCAACGCGATGCAACTCAATGCAACTCAATGCAAAGCAGTGCCACTTAATGCAAAACGATGCCAAACAATGCAAATCAGTGTAATGCGCGATTGCAGAGATGGCAACGCACAGCGTCGACGGGAGGCCACGAGCCAGCTGAATCGCCCATCGAGCTCACTTGCCAGCGGCGACAGCGGCGGCCACGGGCGACCACACACTCGTCGCCACTGGAAGTAAGTTGCCGAAGCGAAAACAGCACCCCAACGTGCAAGCAGTATACTTGGGGCATCCCAGACACATGATTCGAACCGCCACGTCCTTCTCCATCTTTTTGTTTCTCCTCCTCCTCGTCCTTCTCCTCCTCCTCCTCCTCCTCCTCCTCCCCCTCCTTCCTCGTGACACCCGGACCGTATGGCCCTCCGTGACCCCCCCCAGCCCAAACAGGTGTTGGCCAAAGATGCGTTTTCGCTCATCAGAAGTCGTGCCCGCTAAAGGACGCACGACCATGTGAGGGGCGAGCCGGCCAGTCCATCAGTCGTCGTCATGTTCGCCCTCGTTTTCCTCATCCTCGTCGTTTTCCTTGCCCTCCTCCTGTCGCCATCCCGTTTCTCCTGTCGCCATCCCGTTTTCCTTGCCCTCCTCCTGTCGTCGTCATGTTCGCTCTCGTTTTCCTTATCCTCGTCTCTTTCCTTGTCCTCCACCTTCCCTCGTTCTTAGCAGTAGCTTCCCCTGTCGCATGACGCGTCCGCCATCCGGGCCGCGGGCGTTTCGCCTGAGCCTCCGTCCGTGTAGTCTGCTGCACGTTGAGGATGTCTCTGCGAGAACCTCGAAGCCGTCTGGGTGGAGTCGGGTGGTTTTCAACATGCGGTGCTCACCTCGGTGCCGCGCGCGTTCTTGTTTTTTGTTGTTCGGACGTTTGCCAGGGCTTCGAGGATTGAGGGGCCCGTTTTCCCAGTGCGGGTCCCGTTTCCTGCCGCATCGCCGCGCAGATGCGTCTTGTTGATGCCTTCCGTGCCCTCTGTGGCAAACGCCAAAGCCCTGTTGCACTCATTGTTTTGCTCTACAGAGTGTTTTGTTGAGTGCGATGGCGACAGCCTGGTGTTGTTTTTATCAGGGCCACGCGGCATACCAACATATTTTACCAGTTCCAGTTCTACACGGACTACGCGACAACAAAGGATCAACACTACCAGACCAGTTGTAATGCGCACGACGATTTTGCATTCGCATGCGTCCTGAGGATATCGTGAAACCGCGCTTTTGCTTCTGCCCCTCTTTGTGTTAACACTGCTACGCGCACAAGTGGTTATACTGGCACTTGTGGCTCGCCGTCATATTACCAATACGACTATTTGAAGTCGTTCTACCAGTTCTAGTGCTGTTGTTGCAGCTGCTTCTCCTGCTAGGACCGCTGTTGCTGCTTGAGTTGTTCGACATGTTACGTTGTTTATTTCATGTGTTATTGCTACTGCTAGTGCCCATTATTGCAATGATTACCACTACGCCTATTCGGAGTACGATTACAATCGCGACGGTGACGGCTACGATTAGCATTTCAATTCGCATGACGACGAGTACTGAAAGAGCGCGTTCTGTGGTCGCTTGGAGGGGTGTTGGAACCAGACCCCCCCCCCTGGATGGAGGGGGGGGTTCACCCCCCCCCTTCCCCCCCTTCTCCTCTCCTCGGGCCGGCGCTTGCGTCGCCGGCGGCTGGCGACAGCGCCGGCCGGCGCCTGCGGCGGCGGGCGGCGGTTGCGGGGAGCGGCGACGAGGACGACTCTGGTGGTGGTGGTGGTGGTGGGTTGTGGTGCGGCCTGTGTACATTTGAGACAGAAGGTCGCCTGCCCAACAGCCGCCGCTGTTGGTTTGGGACAACATTTGTTGGGCATTGTACCCATGTTTTCCTTACCCATCTCGGGCGTCCAATGTTTGGTGGTGGTGTGGTGGTGGTTTGTGGTGGTGGTGGGTTGTGGTGGTGGTGGTGGTGGTTTGGTGGTGGTGTGGTGGTGGTTTGTGGTGGTGGTGGTGGGTTGTGGTTGTGGCGGTGGCTTGTGGAGGTGGTGCTGGTGGTTGTGATGGTGGTGGTTGCGGTGGTGGTGGTGTGGTGGTTTGTGGTGGTGGTGGTGGGTTGTGCTGCTGGTAGTGGTGGTGGCTGTGGCGGTGGTGGTGGTTGCGGTGTGGTAGATTGTGGTGGTGGTGGTGGTAGTGTTGGCGGGTTTTTCGTGGTGGTGGTGATGGTGAGTTGTGATGGAGGTGGTGGTTGCGGTGGTGTGGTGGTGGTGGTGGGTTGTGGTGGTGGCGGTGGTTCGTGGACGTTTGTTGTGATGGTGGTGGTGGCGGTGGTGGTGGTGTGGTGGTTTGCGGTGGTGGCGGTGGGTTGTGCTGCTGGTAGTGGTTCTGGCGGTGGTGGTGGTGGTAGTGTGTGAGATTGTGGTTGTGGTGGTGGTGGTAGTGGTGGTGGGTTTTTGTGGTGGTGGTTTGTGGTGGTGGTGGAAGTTCTGGTGGTGGTATGGTGGTGGTGGTGGCTGTGGTGGTCGTGGTGGCTGTGGGGTGCTGTTGGTGGGGGTGGTGGTTGTAGTGGGTTGAGGCGGTGGTGGTGGTGGTGGTGGTGGTAGTGGTGGTGGTAGTGGTGGTAATCGTCGCTGCGTCCCCGCCGTCACCAGCGCCAGCGCCGGCGCTGCTGGCCGCTGCCGGCGCCGGCGCCGGTGCCGGGGGGGGGTTCAACCCTCCCCCCCCCCCTGGCGCCAAAGGGGGGGGGGTTGAACCTCCCCCCACCGTGAGCTGCTTCTGGTCATCGTCGATGCGTCCCCGCCGTGGGCGCTGTTGGCGGCCGCCAGCGCCGGCGCCGGCGCCAGCGCCGACGGGAACGGGGGGGGTTGAACCCCACCCCCCTCCTGGGGGGGGGTCGGGGGGGGGTTTTGGGGGGAAGGGAGTCCCCCCCAAACCCCCCCCCGACCCCTGGTGTTGATCGACGGCACCGAGTGTTGTGGGGGGGGGGCCCACCTCCCTGTTTGAATTGTGCCGCGGAGTGTTTCCAAGGCGAGAGCCCGTGACACGCGTTCTCTCTCCGAGTACTACTACTAGTGTTGCTGTGTTGTTACTTCCTATAAAACTACCACTACTACTGCCCTTGAGGCTGCTAGTGCGCGCGGGGCCGTCTGATTCGAGTCCTTTGGGGCCAGGATTCAGGGCGCGGTGCCACAAGGTATCACGGGCTCGCTGAGATCGCCACTCTTCCATGTTGCCCTAAACCATTGCAACGGCTTTCCCTACTATTCACTGTCGCTCTCTGCTATTGCAGCGGTTTCCGCTGCCATTGTGGTGGTCCCTCTGGCTGCCCCAACGGCGACCGGACCATTGCAATGTAAAGGTCTTTATTCAGGAGCCAATAGACGGAGTCAGAGCAACGTAGAGAAGAGTAGAGTTGACCAAAACAGATCAGACGTAGAGTAGATTAGGAGTAGAAGAACGTAGGTTTGACTTGGGTCGAGTAGAGCCGAGCAGAGAAAGTGGAGGGTTGAGTTGCGTAAAGTCACTACCCACCAAACCACCCCAACCCAACCCGAAGGCTCAGATTTACCCTCGATTTCCAGTGGAGGGGGGGTCGGGAAACATCGAAAAAAAACACATGTGGAACCCCTACCCCCCCCCCAACCCGAAATTCGGGTCTTCGGGTTGGGTTAGGGTGGTCTGGTAGGCAGTCTTAAAGCAGGGTCCAGCCAAGCAGAACGACGCCGACTGCAACGGAAGACAGCATATCCAAGTAGAGCAGGGCAGGTAGATGAAAGAGCAACGCTGGGTCACAAAGTGCATCGCAGGGCACAGTAGAGAGTGTAGAGGAGAGTTGAGCAGAGAAGACGTCTGCTCCCCAGCGGCCTCTTCGAGAGCTCCCCAAAGCTTATAAGAGGTGCCCCAGTAGCTTCCTGGAGGCGCCCCGAGGATCCCGCGGACCTTTCCTGCTGGATTCCGCCAGGCCTCGTGCTGCCCCGAGACGCGATGGCCCTTCCCTCCTTTGCGAGCCCCGCGACGGTGTCCAGGTGTCCAGGCTCGCCCCTAGCTGCAGTGGGGGAATGCTGAGGGAATGCCAAGACCAGTCGGGCGATGCCGGGGCCCCGCTGGGCAATGCGCCGAGTTGACGTTGCAGGAGAAGGAGGCCCGGCACTGCTTTTCTTCGGGGCGCCCAACTTTGCGCGAATTTCAAAACGACCTGTGTTTTTTGTTCCCGGCACCTATTATTACTATGTAAATTGTATGTAGCTCAGAACCACCTTAAGAATCACCATCAAAATCATCAGAACATCAATGCTCGATTAGTGCGCGATTAACGCGCGACTCGCGTGCAATAGGAGTGCGCGAAGAGTGCGCGATTCGCGCGCGATCCGTGCGCGACTCGCGCAAGACTGGCGCGCGCGATCAGTACGCGATGCGTTTAGCATCAGCGCGTGAGCACGATAGAACTTGTGCAAGAAGAATGCGCCCATCATACACGATAGTTGCGGGGTGATGGTGGCGCGTGATGGATGGTCCTCCCGCTCGTACCCGGTGCGTTGGGAGCCCTTGATCTACGCGCCTCCTCGCGAGCGTGTCTGAGGCAATGCAGGGGCCAATCGCCTCGCCCAGATTCTGCAAGCAGTTGCATGAGTTCGCGCGGTTCTGGATGTCGTAGAAATGCCGGCCCCCGCAGAATCCCCCCCCCCCCCCCCGCCCCCCCCCCAGCCACCTCATTCATATCTTCCACGGCGCACTCAGCAGTTCAATTGCCGCGTTGGCGCGGGGAAGGCCATCGACCGCGCTGCCCCTTGCAGGCGCCCCCGCGAGCATGGCCCAGAGCCTGGTCTTCGGCTATTCCGTTGGATGCGCGCGTCCAATTGCCGCCGGGCTGGAAGACGCGAGAGCCCCACGTGCCACTCTCACCCCATGCCCACCCCTCCTTGCGCCCGTGCAGCTGCTCCTCGAGATCAGACAATGCGTGGCCTAAGAGCTCGTGGCCTCGCGGCTGCCTGGCCAGGGCGCCGCGGCGGCCGCCGTCCGATGACGCCCCGAAGCAGTTCCCGTTCTCCAGCTGCAAGACTTCCAGGCGGAGTCGCGAGAGTTGGCCTCGCGGGCACCGCAGAAACTGGCTTCGCCTCGCGGGCCGCGTCCAAGACCATGTTCGCGCTTCGGGTGTCCTCGCAGCGAGAGCGTTCAGCGTTGGGGCCGCGCTTTCGAGCCTCGACGCGTCTGCCCGGCCGCTGGCCGCGCGCGCGGGGGGCGCCCAAACGCGCGGCCTGCTCCGTCGTCGCCGGGGCGATATTTGCATTGTCGCTTAGCCGGTCGAGGCGGAGCCATGGCCGAGCACCTCCGCTCCGTCTCGCGGCGCTGAGTTCGCCGACCAGAGTTGTCGCGCCTGAGATTCTCGGCGGGGCGCGAGTGGCTTGGGCCGCAGATTATGGCGCGCGCGTTTCGCTGGTGCCTCTTGGGCTGCGCCAGAAGATTTGCGATCGGGGCGCCCAGGGGCCCCGCGGCGCGCGCGCGCTGCGCGAGCGCCCGTGGAGTCGCGCTGAGAGGCGCCCGCGCGCGACGAGGAGGGCTTAGCATCGGTCCGCGCGATGGGCCCGTCACCGCTCGGCCCCGCGCAGCGCGGCGGGGGGGCCTGCCAGGGCGCGGCGGCCACGCTGCGCCGCAAACGCTTTGCTGGGGCAGAGGGCGGCCCACGTTCATTGTCGAGGTCTCGCTAGAGATCTCATCGGGCCACGCGAGTGCACGGTTGATGCCGTGGTCGGCGGAAGCCCTGTCGAAAATGGGGATCTCGTTTACTAGGCCGTCGAATTCATGGCCGGGCGCGCGGCGCTGCGCAACGGTTGCGCGGTTGGGAAGCGGATTCTATTACAATCGGCGCTATATTTAGGCACCTGGTTGGACTCCGCGGCGGCGCCTGTCCACGGCCCCTAGTTTCCGCCGAGGGGGGTGCGCAAGTTGGCAGTGGCCCGACAACGACAGTTGATGGGCGTCCAAAGATCTTCGCTGCGACGCGTGGCGGGGGGCCCAGAGTCGCTCAGAATGGGCGACGCACCCTGGGCGCGGAGCGACGCGCGCGCGCGCGCGAACGCAGCGGCCAAACGACAGGCGTAGCACATTCGAGACTCACGTTCTTCACGTTCTGGCGGAGCACGCGGTGCTGGGCGGGAAGATGGCCGCCGTGGAGATGGGCGCGCAGTGTCGCGAGAGCGGCGTGCTTCATCGTGGTCGCAGTCATCGCGAGAACGATTAGTTTGTCCCGGCAGATGACGGCCTGGGCCGCCGGGGCGATTCAGGCCGCCGACTGTCCGCGGGCGCTGGCCTCGACGCTAGCGCCCATGAGGAAGCAGGGCAATTCCTGGCTCTCCTGCGCCATGCGCGCACGGTAAAACACTTTTTGGGTCGCGCGCCCCCCCCTCCCCGCGGCGAGCGGGGCGGGGGGGGGGCGCGCGACGGGCCCTTGCCCTGCAGTATCAGCGCGGAAGGGGGGCCCGCCCGCGTTGATACTGCGTCACCTTGTCGGCGCCTTTCTTGCCGTCGGCCTATTGCCTCTAGCCCCTTGCCTCGCCCTTCCCGCGTCGCGCGGGCGCGCGGCCGCCGTCGCCGCCTCGGCGCCGCCTTAGATTGTGCTAGACAAATTCTCTTTTGCCCAAAAGGCAGTCGGACACCCCCGCCCTGGTTTTACCCGCCCCCTGGAGGCGCGCAGTTGTCGCGCGGTTCTGCCCCTCGATCCTTCCTCGCGAATTCGCCCCGACCCAGCCGGGCCAGCATCGGCCACCCCCCGCCCACAGTATGCGCGCACTTTCGCTTAGCACAAATGTTTTTAATACTGAACAAGTGGACGAAGGGCACGCGCGCGCGTCGTCGCGCGCGCGCGCCGGCATCTCCCAAGAAGCCGAGGCGCTGCGAGGACGTCGAAATCGCGCGCCCCGAAGGCCTGAAGCACGCGGCCACGCAGCGTCAGTTTGCACATGATGTCTGCGCGCGCGTTCCTGCGATTTCTTTAAGATCATTATGCGGTGTGTCGCTTTCTTTGCATGCATATTTGTTTCTGCGCGTTCACGTCGGCGCCGCTGAAACGCGCTTGCGCGCGCTGGGAGGGGGGGGCGGGGGGGCGCGATCCATGGCGCGTGGGTCCGCGCGGGCCACCCGCGCCCGTCGTCCGCGCGCGCGCTTCAACATCTCGCCAAAACTTTCATCGCCGACGCGTGGGCATCATCATCGTCGTCACAGTGGTCAGCGTTGTCGCCGCCGTGCGCCTCGCCGTCGTCACAGGCGCCGTCGCATCTCGCGTCGCTGCAAACATCGCCGCGTCTGCCGCCGTCGACGTCGCCCCGGCGCCGCGCCCGCCCGAGCCGATTGCCCGCGCGTCAGCGCGGCCTGCGCGACGCATCTGGGAAGTTCCCAGCGGTCAGCGCCACCGCGGCCTCGTCGGTCGCGCCAGACTAGCTGGCCGCATTGCGCGCGAGCCCGCGCGCGCTGGCGCGGCCGCGGCGACGCGCCAGCCAGCCCCAGTTCGGCGCCGCAACTGCCGCCCCATAAGTTCTGGACGCCCAAATGCGGGTGGGCGGATGGGGCGATTGCGCGAGCAGTGGAGTTGACGGCGCGCGCGCGAGAATCTGTTCGTTACCACTGCAAGAGAATATGTTGTTCAACCCCGCCTGTCGGACTTGACGGGCGACCTTCTCCGCGTTCTTTCTCGCGCGTGATTCCGCGCGCTCGCCCGTCCCGAGCATTTCGCGCCACCGCGGGGGGGCCCTGCCCCCCCCCGCCCTCCCGTGGGTCGCCGGCAAGAGGCGCGACTGAATTCTCGCAGCAGAACCCAAGGTTTCGCAGCGATTCCTGAATCTAGTGCTGCGAACGCACGCATCAAAAGACATGGCTCCGCTGCGGGAATTTTCAATCCACGGAAAGAGCTATCGCGCGCGCTCCACGGAAAGAGCTATCGCGCGCGCTCATGGATCACCCTTGTCATCGCGCGCTACCAAGGTGCAACTCGCGCGCGGGCGCGCGCCGAAGTGGCCCGGGCGCCCTCGCGCGTGCTTCCTCGTTGAAATATGTTGCCGCAGTCTTGGCGCCGCGCGCGCTCGCGCGTCGTCGCGCCCGCGCGCCCGAATGCATTGCGCAAAACTTGGGCGACGAATGGTAGATGAGATCGAGCGCCCCGACCCAGCGTAGCGAACGCGCGGCGCAGCGCCGGTTTTCAAGGGAGGTCTGCGCGCATCATTGCGACTGCTTCTCGGGACATGAATTTCGGCCCAAGCTTACTGCTCAAGGACCCAGTGCAATGAACGAGACGAAGTGCACGCGCGCGTCGTCTCGAGCGCGTGCCGGAATCTGCCAAACAAATCAAGTGTCGCGGCGGTTGCAGCGTCCATGTCGAGCGCGAGTTCCCAAGAAAGAACACGCGCGCTGTTGGTTTTCCTGCGCGTTCACCGACTGCGACCAAGCAGACCCCTCGCGCGCGCACGATGACATCATTCGAACGCCCTTGCGCGCGCGCCGTTGAGGGGGGGGGGGGGGGCGCGGCCCCCTGTCAAATGAAACCGCGCGGGCCATTCGCTCGCGCTGGCCGCGGGCGCGTCTCGTGCTCCTCCCACGACCTTCACCGTCATCGTCAGCGTCTCCATCATCATCGCTACTATCATCAATGCGTCTGCCGCATCTGTCGCCTGCGAGGTCGCCTGGGCGCCGCGCTCGCCCGAGACGCCGACTCGCTCCGCGGCGCCCGCGCGCCAGCGCGGCCAGCGGGGCGCGCTGGGGCGCGCCCGGCGATCAGCGCCGCCGCGGCCGCGCCCTTCGCGCCGGACTAGCCGACCTGCGGGCTGCTCTGCGCGCGAGCCTGCGCGCGCAAGCGCGGCCGCGGCGATGCGCTAGCAAGCGCGCTCCAGCCGTCGGAGCTGCCTCCGAGAATTGTTCTGTTGCTCAAGTTGCGGGCGGGCGGGCGGGGCGATTTCTCTACAAAAGAAAATTGAATCCCCCCCCTGCCCTCCCCGCCCCTGGGCTCATCGAGCCAGCTTCGCGAAGTGAATTTTGCAAATGGTTATGCCCCCATGTTAATTTTCCACGCGAACTCGCGCCGCCGCCGCCTCGCCAGGCCAGGGATCGGCGCCCCCCCCCTCACCTTCAGCAAAAAGTAGTACGCGGGCGCATTCGTTTATCCATGCTCATCCGTTTTCTCGAACCCCTCGCGTCGAACGTGGCGGAGCGCGCGCGCGTCGCGGCGCGCGCGCGCCGCAATCTGTAGAAAACCCAATCAAGAGCGCATTTTTTAGCGACCCGGAATTTCAAACCGATCCTGCGCGCGTGTTCTCGCGAATTCTTCAGCAAACCATCGGTGCTTCAACATTGGGATATCATGCAACCAAGCGGGCCTCTCGCGCGCGCGTCGACATCGCTCGGGCGCCCTTGCGCGCGGGCCGTCGCATGGCCCCCTGCAACAGGTTTCGCCGGGCCCCCCATGCAACGTTGCGTTGTAGAATGAGATTGCGCAAATAAGCGTGCGTCCGCGGTCTTGCGTATGCTCACGGGAACCATATGTTTCTACATTTTCATCGCATTCTGCCAAGAGGGCCTCTCGCGCCGCTTGTCGAGCTCATTCGAGGCCCCTGGCGCGCGTGCTGGGGGCGATCCGTGCCGAATAATACGACCTGGGATATTCGCGCGCGTCGGCCGCGCGCGCGCGTCGAACTCCAACAAATTTCATCGCCGACGCGAGGACATCGTCATCGTTACCGGCGGGCGTGATCAACGTCGGCGCCGCCATGTGTCTTGCCGCCGTCATCACCGCAATTTTCACCATCATCGCTCCTCTCATAATCGCGTCTACCCTTGTCGGCGTCGCCGTGATACCGCGCCAGCCCAAGTAACCGACTCGCACTGAGGTGCCCGTTGGAAAATCCCCAGCGGCCAGCGCCACTGCTGCCGCGTCGGTCCCGCCGAACTAGCTGGCCGCTGCGCGCGCGAGCCTGCACGGGCTAACGCGGCCGCAGAGATGCACCAGCCAACGCCAAGCATTCATCGCAATCGCCGCCGCATGTGTTTCGCAAGCCAAAGTGCGGGTGGGTGGGTGGGATGTTTGTAAAAGCGTGGGTCCTGTCAGTTGTTTGTATAAAACCAATCCCGCCGCGCAGAATGCTCCCGCGGAATTGCACATCATCGGCTACCTTCCTTTAACAAATCATTCGGATCCCCCCCCCGCCCCCCCAGGATTCACGAACCATTTTTTCGTTTGGTGTTCCATCTATGATTCGGAACATCCGCTAGTACGAATTCTGAATGCATACCGCTTGGGCAATCCGCTTAGGGACCCCACCTTCCATGCCAAATACTAGCGTGCGCGCGCGTCGTTTACCAACAACCGCCATTTTTGCAACAGTCCCTCGCGTCAGACGGGGCGCAGTGCACGCGCGCGCGGCGTCGCGCGCGCAAGCCGATTTGTTTCGAGCGCCGCGGGTTTCGTAAAGATTTTAAAACCGAGTGCCCCGAAACAGGTCATCATATGTTGCCACACGTTTCCTTCCGATCGCGCGCATGTTGGAAACATTCGAGTGCCCTCGCGCGCTCACTGTCGCAGTACTCGTTTGCAGAAAATGAGGACGATCAGCACGCGCGCGCCGAAACAAATACATTGGTTTGCGTCTGGTTCATATATATATTTGTATATATATATATATATGTGTATACATGTAGACATGTGTATGTGTAAAACAATACGTGCGCTCATTGCGAATTGTGAAAACGCAAGTTTTTCAACATCCCCATCACATGCGGCCGAATATTCTTTCCCGCCCGCCCAGATGTGCCTGGCCGGCGCCCACATCCGTCACGACTTCGGGCATCGCGACTTGGATTTCCTCGCCGCTGTGCTTTCGTCCGCCGCCGTTCAGGCGCAGGACAAAGGCGCCCGCCCACCGCCATCGACCGTTGCACCGATCGATTCGTCGGTTGGTCGACTGTCCTCTCTGAGCCGTGTTGGTGGCCTCGTGGGGCGCTGTAGGTAAGAGGGAGAACATATGCGGGAATTGTTGTTCGTTCTGGAGAGTTTTCGGCTGTTCGTTTTGGAGAGTTTTCGTCACCACGGCTGCGTGCTCCTCGATTCTCTGGTCTGCGCCCCCTGAGAGGTCGGGGGAGGTAGTTACGTATGGAGGAGCGGTATCGGGGTCCGCGCGGATTTGTCGGATCGGCGTTGGGTACCTTTTGACGGCGCCCCCGGCGCCGCCCCAGGCGCGCTCCACGCGCCAGGGAGGGGGTCCAACGCCGATCCAAGGAATCAACGCATATTGCCGAAAGTTTATGTATATGTTGTTGTGTGTTCTTCGAGTATTGGACTCCGGGGGCGCCCTCGTCGCGACGACTGGACGCAACACGGGTGCTTTTGGGCCCCAGGAGAGATGTTGGCAGTTCGCCTTGCTCTGGGTGGTGGCATCCTCGCGCGGTGTAGGGCCGTCTTAGAGGTCGCTTCGGCCGTTTTTGGCCCTCCTGGTCCGTGTCGGGACGACTCCGGGGCTTCCGTGGGACGTATTGGGCCGATGTTGGAGGCCCACAGAGCCGACTTCGGTTTTCGGAGACACGGACAGGTGAGATCGCGAAACTGACCGAAAGGCAAGAGGAAACCGGGTGAATTTGGCGCTCTTCGGGCCCGCCTGGAGGGCCTCCGAGAGGCTTCTTTGGCAGTATTAGGCTGGCTTGAGGCCACATCTGGCCGTGTTGGAGGCATCTTGGGCGAAGTTGGAGGCCTTTTTGATCCTTTTTGGTCGTCTTGGAAACCATCCTCGACCGCACCGTAGGGCCGTCTGCCGTTTTGGAGGCCACCTTGGGGGTCACCTTGAGCGTCTCGGAGGCGGATGACGATCCGTGCTGGGATCCTTGTAGTTTGTTCCCCAGTTCGCAGACTGGATGCGCCGAGACCCCCATTGGGAACCTTTGAGGTGCCAGCAGAGGACGAGAGGGAGGCGGAGAAGGAGTTGGGGAGGAGGGTAAGAAGGAGGAGGAGGGGGAGGGGGAGGAGGGGAAGGAGGGAGGGGAGGAGGAGAGGAAGCGGGAGGAGGGAGGAGGGGGAGGACGAGAGGGAGCGGGGGGCAACAGAGGACGAGAGGGACGAGGGCCAACAGAGGACGAGTGGGAGGAGAAGGAGGAGGAGGAGGAGGAGGAGGAGGAGGAGGAGGAGGAAGGTGAGGAGGCAGGGGAGGAGGGTGAGGAGGAGGTTCCAGGAGCAGAAGATGAGGAGGAGGAGGAGCAACAAGGGTGAGGATCCCGAGGCCCGTGGCAAAGTATCTGACACATCCATCACACGTGCGGCTTGCCAAAGGGGGTCGGTAGATTGAAGACGACTGCGGCGAATCACATTCGCCGCCTGTTAGTACCGCCTGTGTGGCCAACAAATTGCCAAGGTATTGGGCGAGACGTTCCCCCAGCCATTGTGGAATCCTTTGGGACGATGGTGGAAGAGCAGGAGCCGAGCATGATGATGATGCTGATGCTGATGCTGATGCTGATGATGCTGATGATGCTGATGATGATGATGATGATGATGATGATGATGATGATGATGATGATGGTGATGGTGATGATGCTGCTGCTGACGACGAGCACGTGGATGATTAGAAGGGGGCGGAGTAGGAGGTGGATTGCACACTCCGTATTGCATCACATATTTTGCACGACGCTGATTGCACGACAAAGATCGCACCACGCACAATCTATATTGCACACCATCGGTTGCAACACATCTGTTGCGTCAAGTCGATTGCATTGCATATATTGCGCACGATCTAAATCGCACAACATCGATTGCACGAAACACGTGGCAGCATGATGACAGCATGTAAATGCTTCCGCACATATTGCACACCATGTCTTGCACAGCATCGATGTTTCAGATTATATTGCACAACCTACACTGGGGAACATAGATAGACGGCATCTACGGCACAGCATTATTTGGCACTGACTAGATCGCAAACCATAAGTTGCACCACGCAGATGGCACCACATAAAGTCCACAACATAGGTTGGATTCCATAGATGGCACCACATCAATCGCATCGCACATGTTGCGCACCGTATACACTGCACACCATGGATCTCATACCATAGCTCGCGCAACATAGTTCGCAGCACACAGTTTGCACCACATGTATTGCACAACATGGGTTGTACAGCACCGATTGCTTGAACCGCATTTCTTTGGGGCCAGGCTGGCGAGCACATTGTACAGGTGTACGTATATCTATATCGATACATGCATCCCACTGATATTGAAGTCATTGCGTTAATCAGTATTGGTGGAAGGGGGTGGTTTGAGGGGAGTTTGCCAGCGGGTTGGTTGGGCTTGGCCACAGGGCTGGTTGTTGCGTTATGCTCCTCAGTACGTAGCTCTTCCAATTGCATGGAGTAGGTGTGCTGCTCCTCTGCTGTATCCCACGGCAGGCATTGTCGGGTGTTTCCGCAGCCTGGACGATTTGGAGCTGGACGCGGCTGCGCCCAAGGCTCCCCGGGCTCCCGCGGAGGGCCTCTCTGCAGGCAAGAGTGTGAGTGTGCTGCTGCGGCAGGTTCTCGCGGCTCGCGCCAGCGCGGGCGCTCAAGGTGGAACGCCACCGGCGCCCTGAACCACACCAGTGTTGCGACATCCGTTGTCGGACCGCTTGGGGCTGAGCAGGGGCTCTGGTTCTGGGGCCGTTCCCTGGATCCAGGTCATAGAAATTCAGTCGCGGCACAGGCTCAACGTGACAGGAAGGCCCCTTGGTTTCTTACTCCGAGGTTTCACTTGGAAGCACGACGCCTGCAGCGGAGAACGCCTGAGGTCAAACGATCTGCGCGGCTTCAAAAAAACAGCGTCCGCGTCGACACGACGGGATCGAGCCTTTCCCGACGACGCAGAACACTTCTCGGATAGCGCGAGGGTTTTTTGAGAGCCCCCGCGCCACCTTCAGAGAAGGCCCTCTCCTTCTCACATCCCCCCTCGCTCTCCGTCGACGGGAGCTGGCCGAAGCATCGGGCACACCCTCCTCCTTTCCTCGTGGGTTCTCGCGGCCCTCCGCGCACCTCCCCATGCAGCGGCCCTGTGCGGCAGCCCACCCATTGTGCACACGCATGCCGTCGCAGCATCGTTTGTTCGAGTGTCGTGTTCGGGAGGGTTGCGCCGCTCCAGCAGGAGAGGGAGTTCGTGGCGATGTCCTGGGGTGCGCGGGTGCCCCTGGGAGGGTGACGCGGAGGGGGGAGATGCAAGCTAGGTGCGCTCGCGTCATATCTGACGTCCTACCCCTCCCTCCCATCCCTTACCATGGCGCTGATTTTCTCTATCCGCGGACGCGTGTCGTAGCGGACCTGTGGCTCCGCGCGCGCGTGCGTAGTGGGTGGTGGTGCACGTGCGTGCGTGCGTGCGTGTGTGCGTGGTTGTCGTGGTGGTGGTGGTGGTGGTGGTGGTGGTGGTGGTGGTGGTGGTGGTGGTGGTGGTGGTGGTGGTGGTGGTGGTGGTGGTGGTGGTGGTGGTGGTGGTGGTGGTGGTGGTGGTGGTGGTGGTGTGGTGTGGTGGTGGTGGTGGTGGTGGTGGTGGTGGTGGTGGTGGTGGCGGTGCGGCGCGGTGGTGGCGGGCGGATGGGCGCGCGAGAAAAAGGCCCGCGCTGGGGCGAGAACGCCATCCTGAACGACGGAGGCCAAACACCGATCCGAAAATGAGGCCCACGCTGCAGCGGGAGCACGATTCGGAACGATTCGGGAGCAGAAATGAGGCCGGCGCCTCAACGAGAGCAGCATTTTGGGAAAAAATGACGCCGGCGCCTCAGCGAGAGTCGTTTCCCGGGATTTCCCGGGAATCCTGTGTGTAAAAAACAATACGCGGAGGGTGCGCGGCCATCACCCGGACGCCATCAGGGGAAGAGGGAGAGTATTTTCATATTGAGTATTTGTAGAGTAAAGGGTGAGGAAGAGGGATAGGAAGGGGAAGATGGAGAGGGCAGCACGCGACGAGCTGGTAGGAGCATGGAAAAACGAGGTGGACATAGGGATGCGTGAGCCTGGAGAGCCTAGCTGTGCTCTTCGGTGCTGTTCTTGTCGTGCCAGCGACACGAGGCATGAACACACAACATTATTTCTGAGAGTGAGTGTTCGGCAGGTCCCGGGCCCTACTTGGGCGGCCTCTTGATGGGAGGGGTGGCGTCGAAGAGGATGGTGAAGGTCATGTGGCCCGAAATCTCCCCCGATCTCACGCCAGCTCTTCTTTTTTCTGCATGTCCCCTGCTTCTCCCTCGCCCGACCGGGGGGCGGAGGAGGAGGGAAGAGGAGGAGGAGGAAGAGGAGGAGGAGGAGGGAAAGAAGGAGGAGGAGGAGGCGGAAGTGGGGGAGGGGGAGGAGGAAGAGGAGGAGGAGGAGGAGGAGGGTGTCCTAGAAATCGGATTTCCAAGGGAGAGTTCCATTGTATTTCAGGAGCCTCCGATCCGGTACCGTTTGTACGTTTCGGGGAAACCTCCGATCCGACTCCGTAACTATATTCCGTGCTCGAGTTTTCTGCGCGCGGTTTCAGATCGATACTGATTCGGCTCGTGACCGATCCCACCCTTGTCCTGAGAGAAAAGTGTTACCTTTTCTATTGCCATACTTCAACTGATATCGACATCGACAATGCTTCTCAACTCTTGCGACTAATCCAGACGAGACTGACAAGATATTGGTAGTGCAGAGTTTGGTCGAAGTGATTCTGAGTGTTCATGGCGTCGTCGAGCACGGGCCAGAACGTTGATATCCAGAGGATTCCGACGTGGGATGGCAGGGCTGGGGCACTAGACCAGCATCAGGCAGAAGTGGAGTTGCTCACGCTGGCTACGAAAGAGGAAGACAGGAAACTTTTCGGCCCACGTCTAGTGCAGGCGCTGCCCAAGAATACCGCGCACAGGAAACTGGCCGTCCGACTCCCACGGATCGAGGGTGAGGTCGACGCCGTCGTTGGCGAAAAGGGCCCAGATAAGTTGCTCAGGGGATTCCAGAAGAGTCTGAGCAAGCATGCCTTGAGTGATGTGGTGGACAAGGTGTTCTCGCATTATTACGACAGAAGAACATCAGGACCGAGGATCAGAGCTGGGACAAACGATCGGGCTCTATGCGGAGCAGGAGGAAAACGCCTGCCAAGAGATGGAGAAGAGCGTGCGGGCGAGTTGCCCGGACATGGAAGCGATGGGCCTGATTCCTGACGAGCTGCGAGGCATCAACTTCCTCGTGATCGCCAATCTGGACCCTAGCGAGCGGGCCACGGTGGTCAGACAAGCTGAAGTACGCGTGGTGAGACAAGGATCTTATGGCCAGGAATAGTTTTGGTGACGAGAAGGATATGCGGATCCAGAACAGTCGGGACATCAGGCGCGCCAAAATGAATTACCAGGAGGACGGCGAGGATGAAGATCACCTGGCTTGCTTCGAGAACGACGAGGTCGAGCAGACGGAGGAGGCTGAGGCCTACTACGAAGAAGAGGACCACGAACGAGGATATCGAGTCGTTGGAAGCGTGCGCCGAAGACGCTGGGATCTAGGCGCAGGACGCCAACAGGACGTTTGCTGACCCAAGAAGATGTTAGCAGAAGCGGCAAATAACAGAAGTGGCTACTTCCCGGTGGTGGGCATAGGGCAGCTCCCGGAAAAGGGCAGCAAGGACCCGAGGGCGACGGCGGTGGCGAAGTCGGCACTGCGCCCTCCCAGCCGCCCGGGGCCCCAAGGCGGCGATCGGCGAGTACCCCCTCCCCAGCAACAGTCGGCAGGAAGGCGCCCACCCAAGAGCGAGGGCAAAGGCGAGGTCATCAAGTGCCTGATTTGCCAAGGACCCCATCGAGCTTTTGACTGTCCAAGGCGCGGGAACACTGGGACCGACGGCAACAGCGCGCAGATGGGCAGCCAGGGCTTCGTGGACGCAGTTGATGCTGAGAAGAATATCCACAGCAACGGATGAGATGTCCCAGAAGAAGGACAAGCTGATTGGATACAGGAAGATACGGCGGGGTATGCGATCATTGACGCAGGAGCCTCCAAGAGCACGATCGGCATAGATTTGGCGCTCGCGATCCAGGAGGGCCTCATCGCAGAGACAGGCGAGGACTAGGTCGATATGGACTGCGCCATGAAAACGAACTTCACCGACGCTGGTGGGGAGAAGGGTCAGTCCATCGGGAGGTTTGGCTTCGAGCATCCAGCGGCGGTGGCAGAGGAGAAGAACAAGTTGTGATTCGACCTGGTTGGCACAAAATCGCCGATGGTACTGGGTCTGGACTACCTGCAGGAGGCGGGAGCAGACCTCATCATGGACAAGCCAGCGCTCGTCTTCGCCGATGGGCACGAGGAGCCAGTCATCCGCTTGTCCAGCTCTCGCCGCGCCCCCCATGTCCTGCGAGGGCGCCCATCCGGAGGATCAGACAACGCTTTCGGAGCGGGGCGCGAGGAAAGTTGCCATCAGAACCGTGGAAAGTGTTGTCAGGGGATCTCGGGGGCAGAACGAAGAATCGAGAGTGAGAAGATCATGGGAATCAAGCGAGATAATTCAAAAGACATTGGGATTTTCCAGGAAGCGTCAGGAACCGCAGGATCGAATCACGCCCGAAAAGATGAAAGCAAAGACAAACGCGGACAACCTCCTCGACCTGAACATCAGCAACCATACGAACGAGAGAGAGCACGCCATGAACATTGACACGCTAAACACGGAAGACCGCGTCGAGAATACCAGCGATCCCCCGAAAGACACGGACCACGCCAGGAACTTCCTCGACCCCCAGAACAAGACAGACAATATCGACCGATTCGGGAAACAAGAACGAGTTGTAGTTCACTGTCTCTTTGGGGCAGAGACTATTTGGATTTCTCGATGCGAAGATGCGTTTGCCGCCGGTTTCGAAATCGCCGAAGAGAATCGAGCCGCCGCCTGTCCTGCGCCTCCACAGCCACGTGCGTCGAGCATGCGCTCCGGGAGGAGCTCTCGCGGTGAGCAGTCCCCGGGGGCTGGGGGGCGCCGCCGAGAAGGCAGAGATCTCGAACGAGGAGTTCGAGCCATGGGATTTGGTCCTGCCTCCCGCCGCGGAGGACTCATTTCCCGGAGCAGCAGTCGCAGACTGCGCCTTCTGCGGCCCGCCAGGAGCCAGCGGTTTACCACGGCGACGACCTGATGAGTCAAGCGATGGAACTGCATGCTGCGACGGCCCCAGAACACCATCGAGGAGCAGAGGGAGGCGGCAGCGCGACGAGCAGCGCGAGACAGTCTACTGGCAGAGGTGGCGCATCGAGCTCAGGCAGGAACGCGGCCTCGATTGCGGCGCCACCTGTTCGAAGAGGTGGAAGCAGCGCTGTCCAAGGATCACGGGAAGAGCCTCAGGTGGATGCGAAGATCAGGGAGGTGCCGCCAGTGGCAATGACGAGGAAGCGAGAGAGCAATCAGCCCGTCACGAAGCAGAACCTTCCCGAGCCAACGGAATCACCGCCGGCGAAGGGGCCGGGCACGGCATCGACAGCGACAACCACGACGTCGAGCGCAGCCTGCAACAATCAGCTGCGAACGGGAGAGACCCCCCCGTCGAGGAGGTGAACCCGAAGACGACGCATGCCACCAAGGCGGACGACCCCAGGGAGATTCCGGCAAGGAGATCAGAGCCGCCAGTATGAAACGACGGCAGCAATTTGCTTTTCGGATTCAATCGCGGCGTCGATGGCATGCTCGCGGGCAACTCACGACATGTTCAAAGAGCGGCTGCCCCAAGCGGTTCACGGCAGCGAGAGGGTTTGGAAGTCATCTCGGCCACTGTGGCTGGCGGGAGATCGCTTGCGAGCGGTGAAAGATTTACCTCTGCGAATCCGTCGTCGGGCTCTACGGGCTGCCAGCGCCATCGATAAGAACAAGATTCGCGAGCTCAAGACAATGGCCAGGAGCCGCCGAACCGACCTGCCGGGGGTCTGCGGACCCCCCCGACAGCGGCCGCAACACAGAAGTGGAGCACCTCGGGGGCGTCACTCGACGTACTGGACTTTTCAACATGTTCGACTTCAGCCAGAAGAAGGCAGTCATCATGGCCATGGGGCAGATCCTGAAGGAAAGACCGAGATGGACGCGCGCCCCGCCACCGTGCGCGCCCCAATTTTTGGGCAGCGCAGAGCGGACGGCCCAACGCGGTGGAGTCACAAGATCGACTGGTGACGTTGGGGAGGTGGGGCCGCCGAGTCATAAGCCAGAGGAGCATGAAGTATTGATATGGGTTGCGTTCAAGATCCCCAGGTTTCCCCGCTCTTCCGCGCGGGCTACAGGGACGAATGGTCGAGCGCATTCCGTCGCGCAGGTTCTTTTCGCGATGCGCGCGTTGCATTTTTCGCGCATCCGAGCGCCCTCGGAGATGCCGAGCTGTATGCCGTGTTGCTCTTGGGGAGTCCGCGAGTCGCAGCTGCCGCGGCGCTGTTTCCGAGGCGACCCCTTCGAGTGCTGTTCGCGGGCGCAGCGCGTGGCGCGCGCAGCGCCCAATCGCGCGCGGCGCGGCGCGTGAATCAGCCGGCCGCGCCCGTCGGACCGCCCGGGGATGATTTCTGGATCGTAGAATGTTTCAGAAAACGTTCCGTTTTTCTGTCGCGAGCGGTTCCGGAATTTTTCAAAGCGGAGCCCGGAATTTTTCCAAACAGACAGAATGAGTGGTGGAATACGCCCGCCGCGCAGGACATCTGAAGTATTCTGAAATCCGGAGTTTCTTTTTTTCTTCAATGGTTCCGGTGTTTTTCGACATCGACCCCGCAATTTTTCATAATTCAAAATCGATATCTGGCATTTTTCATAAGTAGGCCAGATATGTTCAACAACGTTCCCAGAGCTTTTCAAACTTACCCCCGGAGAATGTGATTTCCCGCGCCGGGTCATTGGAAATCCGCCGAGGCGCGCGGTGCGCGGCGGCGGGCGACGGGGCGGCGCGCCGCCGCCCCCCCCCCCCCCTCCTCCCGCGCTCGGCAACGAGAAGGGGGATCAGCAAGTGCCAAATAGCGCCCTACGGGCGACCGCTCGATTGCGAATGGGTGACCGACCAGCGGCGCCAGCCAGAGTAGACAATACTCGACGCAAAGTGTACCTCGCGCGAAAGTTGTTAGAAATACCGGGCGCAGGAGATGCACCGGGGACCACCAGCACACCATGTGTGAAACAGGAACGGCAGACGTCGGCGACGCGGCAAAATATCCCAAGTGCATGTGCAGGAAATGGGCTACCACCATCATGGGAGAGGACATTCACGACTTCCTCGAGCTTCAGAAGAGCATCGTGTTGGAGCAAGGCGACATCTTCGAGAACGATGGGGGGTGACGAGGCACTGAAGGATGCGGGACCTCAGGTAGTCAAGCTGGTCGGGAAAGAGTTGATGAGGATCCGCGTCAACATGGGCCACGCGGGCATCAACGCCACGCGAGCTTACCTCGCCCGCGAGGGAGCTCAGCCCTTGGTCATTGCGTTCGCAGGGGAGATCAAGTGCAGCATCTGCGAGGCAACGGCCCGTCGACGCGCAGGCTTCCAAGCGGAACCTCTAGTCGCCCAACCGCAGAGACCCGCGCGAGAGGAACGCTGATGATCGACGAGGGGTCGGCCAAAGCCATGCTGGCGATGCACGACGCGGCGCCGAACAATGGCATCGCTGGAGAGACCTCCGCCGAGACAGTCTGGCAGACGTTCACCAACGAATGGGCCAGGCACTTTGGGGGGCCGCTCCAGCTCCGCGCGGACCTGGCCGGGGCCTACCGCGCCAGGGTTCTCCACGGGCGGGCGGCAAGCCACGGGGTCCATTGGGGGTCGGATTTCCAGGAGTACATTGGAAGCGCGGGCGAGTGGAGGTCACCATCAATCTGCTGTAGGTTGCAGCCGCCAGAACAGCCATGATGGATTCCGAGTGCCCAATTCAGGAGATCTTCTGCTGGCGCGTGGCAGCCCGCGCAGAAATGTTTCGAGTGACCGGGGCGTCGCCGCGTCGCCAGATCAAGTGCTCTTCGGGCGTCAATTCTGGCCGTTAGACCACCTGCTCACGGGGTCGGTGGTGCAGATGCTACTTGAGACGCAGATCGGCTCTATCGCCGAGCGCCTGGTGCAGAGAAGGATGCAGGCGAGGAAGGCTCTCGCTGACGCTCTCGCCGATCGACAAGCAAGTCTGGCAGCTATATGAAAGACCAGGAAGTTCACGACATGGAAGACTGGCAAGCTGCAATTCTTCTGGGTGGGACCTGGGAGCACGAGAGACAAAGCAAAGAAGTCGAAAGGCGAGGTCATGGGCCCGCGCCGGTCATTCACCAGTTCTACCGACACGAGAGGGGTAGGTGGGTGGGGTGGGGGCGGGGCGCGTGTGTGTGGGGGGGGGGGGGGGCGCAATTTGGCGCTTATTTACTTCAACGACCAGCTGGCCCTCAGCGCGCTCAGCAGCTCTGGGCAGCTTATGAGGGGAAGACCACGATCGTGAAGAGCGAGGAGTGCCTGCAGACGAAACTGAAGAGCGCCCAGACAATGAGGGGATAGCGATTGAAGTATGGGGGGCTCTCGAGAAGATGAAAGTGAGACCAGAGGAGAAGAAGAGGAGCTGAGCCCAGAGGAGTCCCTTTGAAGACTGGCAGAGGACTCCGAACCCGACAGAGGGAAGGATTAGAGCCAGATAAGGAGACGCCACGTCCTCCGAGGACAACCGCAAAGGTAATCCCGGAGATGTTCATACAACCAGGAGCACTTCAGATCCAAGACCGACATGCAGTTGCCAGCCCCAACACGGACTACGACATGACTACTAACCCGCAATTGGGCGATGTACCGATCTCCATAGAGAAGAACATCGCAGGGCGAGAGGACCACGGAGAGCCACCGGAGCCACTGCCAAAGAAAAAGGTCAGGACCACAGAGGAGTTAGGAGTGTCCGAGATATTTTCCACTTTGAACGAGGGCGCCGAGATCTGCATGACCGAGATTGTGTTTGAAGGCGACGCTCTGGCAGCATTCAAGGAGACGCCTAGGCAGTAATGAATGGGCAGGTGGAGATCAACGTCAGACAGGCCACCCCCGGGGCGAAGGCAAATATCGCAGAGGCCAACACGGTGGAGGTGTACAAGTGGATGCACAATGAAGTTTGTCAGGCGTCTCTTCGACAAGCAGGGGGCCAGCCGATGGAGATGAGGCGGCGTCTCATCATGGCGGATGAGGGCAAAGTCAAGGCCCGGCGAATTCTACTCGGACTTCAAGACCCCAGGCTGGCCGCGATCGACACGTCGAGTCCAGCCGTTTCGGCCCGAGGAAGGAATCACGTCAAGGCGGCATTCTTACAAGGAGATCTTACCCAGGCAAAACACGGCTTGCCTGTTGAACTGGCTCAAGAAATACGTCCGGCTTTTCAGGTAGCAGGACAGGGAGCGCGTTAAGATGTTCAGAGCTGCCTACGGCCTGGTGAACGCACCTCAGGAGTGATTCGAGAAGGTGGTTGCCGTTCTCCAGGAACTAGGGCGCATCGCGATGGCCCTCGAGCCATGCGCGTGGATTAAGTGCGACAAGCAGGGGTGGATCGAGACCGCCGTCTTCGCGCGCGTGAATGACCTCGCGATCGGCATTCCAGAGGGCGGGATCGGCCAGAAAAACTTGAGGGATATTCAGAAGCTCTACAACTGGGGCTTCTGGGAGATGGGTTTGATCGCGCAGTGTGGGTCAGAGTACGCGCAGCGGGCGGACTGCGCCATCGTCCAGAGCCTGGCCAGAGCCGTTCAGAAGGTCGAGTACATCGAGCTGAATAAAGCGGAGCACATGCTGAAGGACGACGCCCCTCTGTCCGAGAGTTCGAAGTCAAGATGCAGAGGAAATTTGGGAAGTACCATGTTTCTGGAGCATACTGGGAGGTGAATTTCCGACCGGGACCATGTCCATAGTCAAGAGGATCAGCGAGCTCACTCGCGCCGCCCATGAGACGTCCTGGATCAACATTACGTTCGCTCCCATGAAGGACCCAGATGTCATCGCATGGCATGGCGCAGCTTGGAAGGTCAGGAAGTCTGGAGGCCCCCAAAGCGGAAAGATCCGGGGCATGGCAGGGAAGTCTATTCTAGACGGACAGCGCACAGCAGTTTCAGTGGCACACGGTGTTCCTCGCAAACTACCACGGGTAGCAAGAAGCTCGTTGAGTGCAGAGATCCAAGTGGGGTTGATGGCGAACGAGGCCCAGGAGCACGCGAGACTGGCATTGTTTGAGATGCTGGCAGAAAGGGCTATCAATCATCAAGGGATCAACGAGTGCAGTCAGAAGGTGCAAAGGACGCTAGTCACAGACTGCAAGGCTATGTGCGATAGCGTGGTGCGAGCGTGCTCATCGCGATACGGATGCAACGACCAGGGGTCCGCCATCGAGGCCCTTGCGCTGAAGCAGAGCACGAAGTCCGCGACAACCTCCTTGCGATGGGTCCGCTCAGAGGCTATGGTCGCGGACGCCTCGCCAAGCTGCAGGCGCCAGCATTGCAGTTCACGCTGAATTTTTGCAATAAGCAGGCGTGGGCCCTGGCTCAGGGCCCGAGCTTCACGTCGGCCAAGAAGCGGAAAGTCATTCGCAAGGAGATGTTCGAAAGCATGGATGATGAGAGCAGCAGGCCACCAACGGCCCCGAATTCCAGCGACTCTGACAGGGAGAGCGAGCTCAAGGACGAGCAGCAGCACAGCCAGCACATCATGAGCCACCGTCACCGGTCTCAGACCACATCGTTTGCAGGTATGTCCCGTCCAATTCGGTTTTGCATGCTTGCTTCAGGGCTTGAGGTTTATAGTTTACATGAAAGGGGGGCACTGACCCCCCCGTGTCGCAGAACTTGGGTTTCCAAGGGGGAGTCTCATGATATTCCAGGAGCCAAAAAGTGGTACCGTTTGGGGGGGACCTCCGATCCGATTCCGTATCAATATCCAGTGCTCGAAATTTCTGTGCGCGGTTGCGTAT
Source organism: Prorocentrum cordatum (assembly GCA_963575745.1). Lineage (NCBI taxonomy): Eukaryota > Dinophyceae > Prorocentrales > Prorocentraceae > Prorocentrum > Prorocentrum cordatum. The sequence continues at coordinate 545,469 of CAUYUJ010011114.1, forward strand.
CGATATTTGCTCGGCTCGTGACAGCCCCCAGCCCTGTCCTGAGAGAAAAATGTTGCCTTTCTTATTGCCATAGTTCAGTTGTTTCATGGGCTTACGCCACGCCGCCGACCCCTTGGGACTTCTCGTAAGGCCTTGGGGGGGGGGGGGGGGGGGGGGGCCTTGCAGCATTAACAATCTGTCTCTCGCTATCTCGCGCGTGGTTTTACTTGTGCACTGGCCCTTCATGTCGCCGCGCCAAATTGCCGCCGGTTGCTGCGGCCTCGCACCAGGCCCACCCGCAGCAAGTGGCGAACCAGCCGTCGTGCGAATCTTCATATGGTACGTGTGGATGCACTAATGATCTTATATATACATATACATATATGTATATATACAGAAGCACATGCAATCTTATATTGTACACACACGCGTACATAACATGGGCAGGCATGCGTGCACAGAGGTGGCGCTGCGCGATGCCATTCGACAGCGTGTTTTTGGGCTCAAGAATTGGCTCGCGGTGTGCTCATTCGGCGCCAGATAGGACGACAGCCTCGGTGCGTGCGGAGGCCGTCCGCGACAGCGGATGATGAGGGGCAGAGGTAGCAGTGATCCTCGGGCAGCATGGTTCGCCAGCAGCGAGGAGCAACGCGTTCTGTGGCCAGTCACGAGCAGATTTTGATTAGTTTTTGCGTGTGCCCGGCATGCACAAACGTAATCCAGATGATACAGGGGCGTCCCCCCGCAACGTCAGTCTATGTATATATATATATATATATATATATATATATATATATGTATGCCTGCATATACGCATGTATATATAGATGTATACATACGTAGGGGCGTCCCCCTCATATGCTGGCTTGTGGGTTTCTTGCTCGAAGATACTGTGCAACGTCTTTGAAGCACAGGTGCAGATCGGACGTCGCCGACGCATTGTGGCGAGGCTCACACGTGTGCGGAATCAAGCGTCGGCGAGTTGAGCTGCTGCGACGCAAGTACGGGGAAAGGAGGAAGCATGAGGTGGTTCAGAAAAGGAGGAGGGATTAGTGATGCAGATTCTCTCTCTCCGTAGCCGCAACATTGTAGGAGGACTCCGGCAAAAGCCATGCGAGGATGATCTCGCAGCGCGCGGGCGCCCCACCGCGCAGGGTGGAGGTTTTGAAGCCAGAAAAAACACCACTCCCGCTTTTTTTCCTCCGGCCCAACGGGGGTGCCTCTTGGGGGGTGTCATCCTCGGAGGCGCGTTGGAGGCTTTGGACAGATCGAGACCAAATCCAAAAAAGTTCAAATCCAACGGTCGTGTCAGGATAATCGCTCCTTTCGGTCTGGTGGTGAGTGTGCATTCTCTATGCGGATGGCGGTAGGGGCTTGAGGATGGTCACGCTCGTTCGGCGCCAGATCCTTTGGCGGCCAGGCATTCTTCCGACAAGACCGCCCGTGCGAATTGCGTTGGGATGCTCGGGCGTCGTTGTGGCTTCAAGTTTCGATGACGGCGGTGTTTCCGCAGTCTACTCCAAAGTTGCTCCAAGAGAATCGCGCCTTGCGGCCTGGGTTGGCAATGTGCTTTGCATGCGGCTGGTCCAGAGGGGCGAGGAAGGGCGCGTTTCGCGCGGCGGCTGCTCCTTTGGCAACGAGGCCCCCCTTGCCCGCGCCTCCGAAAACCCATGTGCTTCTTGCAGGATTGTTCCAGTGCTGCTGTGGCTTCGAATACCGATGGCAGGGTCGCCCCCGCAGTCCACTCCAAGGTTGCGCCAGGATAATCGCGCCTCGCGGCCTGTGTTGGAGAGTTATCTCCTTCCACGGGCCCCGGGGAGGGGGGGGGGGGGGGGGCGCGAGAATGATCTCGCAGCGCGCGGAGGTCTCAGCGATCGGTGGTGGACTCTGCGAGACCAGTAAAAAAACATGTGTGTGTTTTTTTCTGTCTTCGGCACGACGAGCGCTGATGTGTCGCGATGCCATGCTCGACGCAGGTCCTCCTTCAGAAACCCCCAATGCCGAAACCGTTGCGGCTCCAGCGCGCAGCCCATGAGGGGCGCTTTTTTCTGCCCCCGCGGGAGTAGCGACGCATGGGTGATGAGGCGGCGCTGGACGCCGCGTCGGCGTCGGCTTCGCCAGCCGTCGCCGATGTGCAAGCGCCCCCGCCGCATGCTGCTGCTGCCGAGGATGGGTCGCTAGACCCGCAGCCGTTGGTGACTGAGATCGACCTGGATGATGATGATAACTGGGGCACGTGGAAGGCGTCTGCAGCGGATGGGATGGAGCGACGCCACAGCCGCGCCCGGAGCCACAGCTAGCGCTTGCGCAGCAGCAGACACCCCAACCACAGCCAGTGGCTCCGCAGCGACAGCCGATACGAGCAAAGAGAGCGCATTGGCACAGTGCATCATCGCTGCAGCCATCGCCTCGGAGACAACAGGCACCTCGACCAAAGAAAGCGCGCCCGCGCGATCAGCGGCAGCCGAAGCCCCCGCTGCATCCGCCACCACCAGAACTACAACCAGCGCGTCGTGGAGTTGCAGCCAACATTTCCGCAGCATCTGCCACCATAACCACAGTCAGCGCAGCCGCGCGGCGAGCTGCAGTGGGCAGTTCCGCAGTTTCCGCCAGCGCCCCCAGTGCCGCCACCCCAAGCGCTGGCGCGGCCAAGGCCAACTTGGGTTCTGCCAAATGAGCAGCGTGGCGGGCGAGCAGAGGCGCCGTCACCAGTGCCTGTGCCAGCGCCGCCCGCGCCGCCGCCAGCTGACCAGAAGGCCCAGGGCTTGCCAAGGGCCCCAAAGACTCCCAGTCCTCCGGAAATCGAGCGCCCAAAACGAACTGCAGCCTCAGCTTCAATTGCAGCGGCGGCGGCAGCCTCCGCTGATGCAGCGGCCCCAGCAGACGCAGCAACAACGGGCTCAGCAACGGGTGCAACAACGGCTGTGGTGACAAAAGCTCGGACGTCCAGCGAATCGGCGGTGCGGCACAGCGCCTACGCGCAGGGCTTCCAGGACTGCGTCAGCGTTCGATTCGAGAGCGGGAAGAAGTGTGGCGCCCTCGCTGGTGTGATGAAGGAGATTAGGGTTTATGAACTCATTCGTTTCCTGGCATTCCATCTTAGGTAAGCCATGCTCCTCCAATCTTCTTTTTGTCCTCTTGAGTCCTCGTTCCATGGTGAGGCCTTCCCTCCAGATATCTTTGCAGCTCGTGGCGATGGCGATCGTCTGGATGAATATTGGTGAGGATGTGCGTTGCGAGCGGTCCCGAGCGCCAGGAGGAGCCGAATGCGACGGCAAAACGGATTAGTGAGGGGTTCTTGTAGTGCGTCAGTGGTGGCAGGCGTTCGGCCAGTGGTGTGTGGTTGATCAACCAGAAGCGTCGAGCCCATGCGTGTGCGTCTCGCTTGCCTGGGGCCATGATGTCTTCCCAGAGGTCACTGGTCCGTGCTAGAACAGCGCGTGTTAAGTGCTCCCACCGGGCCGCGCAGATGCCGCGGGTCATCCTTTCGACCCAGAGACAACGTCGCCCGTCAGCTCGCGCAGCATGGGTCGCCAGCTGTTTCCTCTCACGAGCAGACTTCATTTTTTTTTGCGTGTGCAGCGCCACTTCTGTGCATCCAGATGCTAAAGGGGCGCCCCCCCACAACGCAGGAATATCTTCAGAAGCATATATGCAACGCAGAGGGTGCAATCTATGAAGCGCATAGTTTTACAACATACGCACACATACATGGATAAATATACGTAGATATCTATACATATATATATATATATGTACGTATGGGCGTCCCCCTCGTATGCTTCCTTGTGGTATCCTTGTCGAAGATGCAGTGCAACGTCTTGTTGCACATGTCAACATCGCACTTCGCCGACGCGCGGCGGCGAGGCCCACGCGTGCACGGCAT
>CAUYUJ010011114.1:554333-664333 GCA_963575745.1 Prorocentrum cordatum
TAGCGATGCGGATCGCCGCCCCGTCCAAGCCGCAACACTGCAGGATAACTCTGACAAAAGCCATGCGAGCCAGAACTCGCAGCGCGCGGATGTCCCAGCACGCGGCGGTGGAGGTTTTGAAGCCAGTTTTATATATATATATACATATATCACGCGCGTTTGTTGCCCCGGCTCAAGGCGGGCGCGCGGGGGGTTTTGGACAGGTCGAGCATCAAACCACAAGGGGGCCCTCAACGGCCGCTCCAGGATTGTTCCTTGCTGGCTGGGTTGGCGAGTGTGTCTTGTTTATGCGGTCGACGCTAGGGGCGCGAGGGTGGTCGCGTTCAGTCGTGCGGCGGTAGATCCCCTGGCATACATATCTTCCTCCGACAGAACGTCTCGCGAATTTCGTTGAGCGTGCTTCAGCGCCGCTGCGGCCTCAAATTTCGATGGCAGCGGCCCCTCCACAGTCCACTCCGCGGCTGCGCCGGCAGCATCGTGCCATGCGGTCTGGGTTGGCGAGTGCGGTTTCGCATGCGGCTGGCTCCAGGGGTGCGAGGATGGGCGCGTTTCGCGCGGCAGCTGCTCCTCTGGCAGCGAGGCCCCCCTCTCCCGCCCATCCGCGCCAGCATTTTTTTTTTGTTGCTGGGTTGCCCCAGTGCTGTTGTGGTCAAAATACCGACGGCAGCGGCTTCCCCCCATCCCATTCAGGTTGTGCCAGGATGCTCGCGTCTTGCGGCCTGTGCTGGGGAGCTTTTACCTGCCATGGGTCCTGGGGGGCGAGCGCGAGAGTAATCTGGCAGCGTGCGGGCGCGCCAGCGATCGGCGGTGGAAGCTTGCAAAACAGTAAAAAAAACAAAAACCGCGCGCTTTTTTTTTCCTTCGGCATAACGGGGGTGTTCTGAAAGGCGCCATCCCCGAAAGCGCGTTGAAGTTTCGGTTTTTCGCGAACTTGGATGTTCCTGGGGCCCGAAGGGGAGCGACCCATCCAACGAGGGCGATGTGCCAATTCCATACCATGTTGATTATTATCCTCCCTCCCATCTTCTCCCCCATAGCTATTGGGGCACCAGCGGCTTGCGGACGCCAGCACTGCAAGTGCATACCGCGCGCCCGCGGAGCCCAAAACTGAAATTATGGATGCCGATTCTTTCATTCTGCATTGCTGTTTGGGGTTATTTGGATGCAGAGATGCCCGACCAGGTGGTCTCGAATTTTACGGCCTGGTTGCGGAAGTGCCCCGGTTGGGGCGGCGCCATTTACAGGCCCCGCAACATCCTTGACATGGCCCGCGCGTTGGCTGACGATGTCCGCGAGATGGTGGTTCCTTTGCTGCAGTGCGAGCCGTCGGGCAAAGTACTTTGGATGCAGCAGGCGGATATGGCCCGAGTGGTGTCGGTGTGGTACGTTGGCGGCGTTTACCTTGATGTGTTCGATTCGGTGGTCGAGAAGCCGTTGGACGAACTCCTCAGTGCTGGCTTGCTCGTTACAGAGGGCCCTCCTGCGGCCCCTGTTGAAGCAGACTTTCTCGGGGCTTCTGCGGGCGACCCGCGCTTGCTCGAGTTGTTGAAGCTGCAGAGCTCGCGGGTTCAAAGCTACAAGCCAAGCAACTTTCCGCCTCGTCGGGCCACGCTCACAACGGGGCCGAAGGCTTGGGAGCAGTGGGCCAAAGACGTCGGCGTCAAGGCGCTGCCCTTGACCAAAAGATTCCACCGAGAGAAGAGCGGGAACGCAGAGCCGTTATGGGCGTGCAGTTTGGATGTCGAATGCCCTTGCGTCGTGGTGCACCGCGCCTCTTCGTGGATGGGGAAGTGGAGGCCATTGGATCGCGTCGTGGCCCCGCCAAGAAGGAAGCGCGCCCCGCGCAAGGTGCGGAAAGACTTCAACGCGTTGCCTTCCGGTTCGGCTCGACCATTGACGCGCGGCGTTGCAGCTGCGAGAGGCTTCCCTTCGGTGCTAGCGACCAAGGTAGAGGAATTGGCCCAGTCGGCCGACGCTCGGTTGGCGTTAGCGCGGGGGGCGGGGTGCTCCCAGCCATCAGATTTTCCAGATGTGTCCATGGGCCAGGCCTCCAAGGCTAACGAGACGAACCGACGCGCTCTATTGATTCGGGTGTTGGCCATGCGTTGCACTGAACAGCGCAGGGACAAGTTGTTGGAGGCGCTAGGGGCAAATATTCAACTGCGCCGAAGGGCTTCAATCGCGCTGGCGGATTCTCGCGGCGACGCTTCTGCCAAGGCCCTCGTGCCCTTCATGCGTGGAAGAGGCCGAGGTGCGAAGAAAGTGCGATGCGAACTGACCCTCGACAACGGGTACACATGTTTTGTGATGTGCATTCTTTCTTGTATCGAGTGGTGGGAATTCTCTTCGTGCTTCAGCTCGCGCAGCATCGTTGGCCAGCAGCGAGCAGCAACGTCAGTATTCCAGCCACGAGCAGATTTGAACTAGTGTTTGCGTGTGTAGTGCGTGTACATATGTACACCCACTTGCTACAGGGGCGTCCCCCCGCAGAGCAGGAATACATGTAGAAACATGTATACAGCGTACAGGTTGACTTGTATGCATCTATGCACACACATATATATATATAAAATGTATGTACATGTATATAAATGTATACATAAATAGGGGTAGATGTACAGCCACATATATATATATACATGTCTGTATATATATGTGGATGTGTATATAGGTGTATATATAACATATTTTTATAACTAGATATGTCTATGTATAGATATAGACAGGGGCGTCTCCCCTCAGATGCCGCGAAGTCCTCAAACAAGGACACGCGTGTTTTTTTTTTTTTTTTTTTTTTTTTTTTTTTTTTTTTTTTTTTTTTTTTTTTTTTTTTTTTTTTTTTTTTTTTTTTTTTTTTTTTTTTTTTTTTTTTTTTTTTTTTTTTTTTCCTCTCCTCCTCTTTTTTTTTTTTTTTTTTTTTTTTTTTTTTTTTTTTTCTCCAGCTCACTGGGGGTGCCTTCTGGGCGGTTTCAGCCCCAGAGGCTCGTTGGAAGCTTCGGACAGGTCAAGAATCACACAAAATATCGCCGTCTCGGGCGCTTCAGGATAATCCTTCCTTGCGGCTTGGGCTGGCGAGTGTCTTTCTCCACGCGGGCGGCGCCAAGGCGCGAGCATGGTCAAGTTCCGTCATGCAGCAGCGGATCCTCGGGCATCCAGGATTCCCCGCCGAAAAAGAGAAGCTTTCCGATTTCGTTCGGGTTTTGTTAAGCCAGTCGCTGTGGCTTCAATGTCGATGGCAGCGGTTTTTCACCATCTACGCCATGATTGCGCTGGGAGGCCCGCGCCTTTGCGGTCCGGGTCGGCGCCGTGCGATATGGGGGCGCCCCCCCGTAACTCATGATAGTTACGGGGCCTGTAGTACGTCGCGTGATAGAAAGAGGTAAACATAAACGTAAGTGTGTATGTGCACAGGGGCGGCCCCCTCACATGCTTCTTTGTGTTATCTTTTTGAAGATGCTGAGCCGTCCTGCGCGCGCAGGCGGGGCGTCGAATTTTGCCGACGCACGGCGGCGAGGTTCAGTCGTGCACAGGTGCAAGCACGAGTGAGTGGAGTTCGCCGCGTTGCAATCACGAGCGAGTGAAGCTCTGCAACGGACGCGGCGAAGGGAGGTGAGGAGGCGGCTAACAGAAGGAGCAGGAGTGAGTGACGTGCAGCTTTTTCTTTCGAAACGTTACTGGCAGTAGATTATGGCGAGACATGCTTGGCCAGCCCTCTGAAAAGGGTCTCTCTCGTCTCTACAGAACCGGAAGGGGGGGCCAACGTGGAATTCCCAGTAGGCGAGGCACATCGCGGGGCGCCAACTCGCGCTGGCGGAAGTTGGAGGAAGGAGCGTGGAATTCCCGCGGCAGGCTGTGGAACACGGTGGACGCGCGGGGAGGCGGGGGGGGGTCGGCGAGCGCGGAAGAAAAGATGCGTATATCTATGTGCAGTTAAATCTACCTACATCCGCCTGTCCTCCCACCCTTCCTCCTACTACGACCGCCTCTAGTACTATTGGTTCTAGTAAGAACACAACTCCGTCAACTGCCACTAGCTTGCTTGGCCCTGGGGATCGGCTGGAAAGAACCTTGCCACGTCCTTGTTTCTGTCGCCCACATCCCTCCGCGCTAGGTTAGCTGCGAGCAGTTCGCAGGATGTGAGACTGACCGACACCCCGTATGTGACATATCCTTGCTTTAAGTGACTGATGGGGTTCGGTCGCCCATCTCGTTGGAAACGCACTGCCGCTGTAGGTTGGTCTTCATTAGTCTGCCTCCTCACTGCCCACAGTTTGGATTTAGTCGCGGTCGCCGTTCAGATTCTGCACCGGTGCAACTTCAAAAGATGAAGTTGAAGTTTGGTGGCCCTTTCAGGAGGCCGGCGGACTGAGCGACGTGCATGTTGTGGACGTTCTCAAGAAAGGGGAGGCATAGGAGGATTCTGCATAGCCATTTTGGCATAAGTATTTTGTTGGTTGGGCAACGTCGCGGTGGCCATGGCGGTGGCGGCCCCGCCAGTGCGGCCATATAGCATAGCGTTACTCGCCGTGTGCTTTCGTGCCTGGGCCGACGACGCAGCGGAGACTCGAAGCATCGCGCCTGCAGCGCGCGCAAGCTCGGCGTGGTCCCCCAAAAGGTGCCTAGTATTTCACGTGTACGATCGCAAAGCATCTTTTGCCAAGCACCTGGTGGAGCTACGCGGTATGCTGCTGTCCTCCGCGGGGGCCCGTGCGTTTAAAGACGTGTGCGGGCTCGTCGCCATCTGTCTGATCCACATGGACAAGGTCCAGGTAAAGCGAATGAGCTACCAAGGGGCAGTTGCCATCAAAGCGGGACTGGCTGGTATTATACTGATCCTGGGAATTTTGCATGCGTCATGGCGGTTGTTGAATGGTTTCGTTGCTAAGCACGTGCTGAGGGGCAACCCGCATCATAGGCAGCGTGGTGCGTACTTGTGGTGCATGAGAACGCTGCGCGCCAGGTGGCCGCTGCAGATGTACACATGGCGACAATGCGAGCGGATTAGTGGCATTGTGGAGCTTGTATTCTCAGCCAGCTACATAGATGCCACAATGCATTGGCATATGCAAACGGTTCTTGCCCCGATCATCCTCAAAGTGCAGCAGTTCGTCCACCGCCTCGACAAAGAGGCTCGCAGTGAACGCATGCGCGTTCCGGGCTCTTTCTTTTTTTCCTGGCACGCCATCTCGGCACGGCTGCGCGTCAAAACTTGCCAAAGCCTTGTGGTATACAATGACTGTGCAGAAGCACGGCGTCGACTTGTCCAGCCCCAAAGGGGCAGGGTTTGTGGGGCTTTGCACTGAATCGGGCCTGTTATATCCAGCGTAGTGCGTCGCCTAGGCCCGCTACGCAGAGCAATCGCATGCCCCATAATTGTTGCTGCGTCTCTCACATTAAGGAATGGCCTCCATGAGCCCCTTCCCGAGGCATTCCCGAGGGTGCCGGTGCATGCTAGTGGTGAATTCGAGTCCATGTACATCACGGTAGGGAAAGAAAGGTAGACGAAGTAACGAAGGGCCCCCGTATTACCCATGTATGGTAAGCGGGCCCCTCCCCGAGAAGACAGCCGAAGTATATCAGAGCGGCCCCTTGCCTGTCATGACCAAAACTGCGTTTCATGCGGAGGTGCTGTGGACCCACTGCTGTCCTGCGTGCTTCCGACGATGTCATTCACACGGTTGTTTGGCGGTGGAGGTGGCCGTTCGTTCCCTGCGCATCCGTATGTTGCTGTTTGTGCTCAAGAATTTGGGGCAAAGGTTCCTGCCCGGACCTGGTTGCCAGCCGGTGTGAAGATGCACCGCGCGCCATCTTTTCCCCCCAAGTCGCGGGATCCAGGCCCGTCATCACCAAATGCCGCCTTTTCCGAGCAGCACGCTATTCGCATGGCTGCCGTGGAATTCGCAAGGCATTTACAAGCGCATTCTCTGCGAAGGGGGGCATCGTCCATTTGCGATGAGCATTGGTACATGTGGTGTGCGAGGCATAGCACAGATGGAAGGCCGCACCTGAACCCCAACGCTTATGATTTGAACTGTCTTATGGGCTTCATATCCCACTGAGAAGGACATGTGTTGCATGCACTTCCTGCTCATCTCGCTACACGATCAGGGTGGGAGAAACACCCCACGAAAGAGATCCCCAAGCTGCGGCATGTAATGGCAGGGACGCGGGATGGAATGGATGAGATTTTTCGGGAAGACTATATTGAGTATAGCTGATAAATCGGAAGGGTTTCAGCTGATGTTCTGGTTACAATCCGAGGTGTGTGATTTTTTTGAGACTGAGGCCGACGAGGAGACTGGTGAGTTGTTTTACAAAATTTCTTTTGGTTGCGGCGCTGCAAGGGCTGTTTTTTTCGTTATCATGTTCTGTATTATTTGGTTGCTGTCCGCTATGTCCGTTCTTGCGTGGACAGAGACATCCATGGGGTAAACCATCGGACGTTCGTGTAGGTATAACTTGTATATATCCAATTCAGCGGGTAAGTCGGTATAGATGGTGATGTAAGTCTGGTCATGGACGTGAGTGGATGCGGCTGCAACACGAATCGTTCGGTGGAGAACATTCATTCCTGACACAATGGGCGTCGATTGAGGATTTCCACGACGACGCTGAGTGACGACGGGTGACGATGAGGGATGACGTGGGAAGACGAGGGAGGATGAGGACGATGAGGACGATGACGAGTGACGACACGTGACGACGAACGTCGGCGTGCCACGAAGTAATGTTTGGGGCTGTGCCGTGGCATGTTACGCGTCCATGTAACCGTATGTTCGTAAGGGGTATGATCTAGCTCCTTGTAACACGACAAGGTGGCGGACTACGGCGGCATTTGGACGGATCACAAAGCTATTGTGAATTTGCCAGGAGGCTGGACACAGATGCTGGGCACACTGCCGCAACTGGTGCCTCCCCTTGTTTTAGCGACCTGGGGTGGCAAGACAAACGCGTGGGACGGCAAGCTGGATTGTTCTCCATTTCTGAAACGGGGTGAGATACGCAATGGATTCCTATGCGCCGCGAGGCAGCACCCCCTCACGCGGCAAGTGATTGAGAGCGTCCGTGAAAATATTCGAGGCTATCCAGACAAGTTCCGTAAGGGTTGCCAAGACGTAGTTGGCAAGCCTGGTGTTCTTCGTCTTACAGGTCCGCTGGCTATGTCCGAAATCACGTGCGGGAATCTGCATTTGCACCCACGCATATTGGTTGACGGCTTTTCCAAGCTGGGTATTGGATTCTACGCGCTGAAAACTTACGAACTCTTGGTGAAGGAAAATGCAGCCGGGCTTGGGAGCGGCAAGGTACACCATTCGAAGCTGAAGACGAGGATTGTGTTGAACGTGCCTGATCGGGGCTGGAATCCCGAGCAGGAGCAAGATGCGAAAAAGGGTGCGCCTGACCCCCCCCCCCGCGCCAAGAGGCACTGCCACCCGTCACCTCATGCGGCCCGGCCACCCAGCGAGGGCCAGCAGCGCGTCCGGTGGCCAGGCATGAACAGAAATGAAAGAGGGCCTCGAGGTGCAATTTAACATATCTCCTAGTGTGATTTCGGGGCGCCCCCCCGCGATGCATGAGAGTCATGAGAACCATAAATGCGTGGGCTTGATTGAAATGTACATCTATACATACTGCCTTGCATGTATATATATATATATACATACGGGCGCCCCCCTCCTAAGCTCATGAGTTCTTTTTTTTTCCGAAGATGGCATGCAAAGTGTAGAATGCACATCTTGCGATGTCTTTGGAGACAGCGAGAAGCATCGCGCCGCCTGTTCATAGAGGAGCCATGTCGCACACTCCCGAGCTTTCGTACACCATCACCTTGGACATCCCCTTGGACACGCCAGACCTTGGCAAATCGGGGCGTGCCGCGGCAAGGCGCCTGCACCACGTGTTGCTGCCATTGAATGGCAGCCACTCCCACCACATTACATCGTTGGTCCTACGAAGCAGAGCCTACGTCGCCAGTTGTCGAAACCGTAGCCGTCGGAACGACGTCGGGCCAGTATATTTTTAGGGTGCCTTCTTTCTGTCTCTCGTTTTTTAACACGACAGAGTTAAGCTCGTTGGACGGGCGCGTCGAATTTTATCTACGTAGCAGTTTCTCGTGATATTCATGTCTGCGGTTCTTCTGTTGCTCGCGGTGCGCTCGTATCTGGCGCCCCAAAGAGGCGCCGCGTTATCGGTCAGCTTCCCGACGGCCCTCGCGAATACATCGGGAAGGCGGTGCCGCTCAGCAACAGCGGCGGGCGCATCATCAAAAACACACACACACACGCACACGCGCACACGCTTACACGCCTGGTTTGTTGCTTCGGCTTCACGGGCGTGCCGCGCCAGGGGGGCAACCTGTCCGCGTCGTGGCCTTGCGCCACAGGACTTGTTCGCTCGTGGCGAGTCGGCGCCAGTGGCGCATCCGTTTAATGTAGCTGCCCGCGCGCTCTGGCGCGTCGGCCGTGGCGCAGTCATTGGCGAGCGGGGCTCAGGACATGGGAGCAATCAGGGGAGGAGGGGCCGAGAGAGGGGAAAGGCGCTGACGCACCGCTGCAGGATGATTCCGCCTGCGCTACTGGCGCACCCGTTTAATGTCGGTAGGCGCGCTTTGGTGCGTGCTCGCGCCGAGGAAACGGCCTTTTCTGCGCGGGCTTGCTGGGTGCTCTGTGCATGGCCGCTCGGGCGAGACGGAACCAGGTGCGTAGGTTCGCCCGCGCACGGGATCGGACTCCGCGCCAGGGAGGCAACCTGTTCGCGTTGTGGCCTCGCGCCAAGGAAGTTGTCGCGGCCCGTGGCGAGTCGGCGCAAGTGGCGCATCCGTTTAATGAAGCTACCGTCGCGCTTTGGCGCGTCGGCCGTGGCGCAGCAACGGGCGAGTGGAGCTCAGGACATGGGGGCAATCAGGGGGGAACGGGTCGAGAGAGGGGAAAGGGGCTCAGTGCGCGGGGCTCTTTCTCGTCCAAGATGCACCACTGCAGGATGTCTCCGACAAGACATGTCATGGCCTGGACTCGGACCGACACAGACACAGCGCCTCTGGAGGCGGACCGACACCGCGGCCGCGCCGACGGCTCCGTTGACAGAAGCTCGGCGGCAGGTCGGCGGAAGTCTTGCCGAGTTAGTGGGCACGCCCGAAGTCTGGGTCATCTGGGTAAGATCAATGTCATTATCGTCATCTTGATTCGTTCATGGCATTGTCTGGTCATCATCGCGATGCCACCCTCGTCCTCAGCACTAGACGCAGCCATTTGTGTTGGCAGCCTCCCGTGTGTTTGGGCATCGACCACATCAGGCTTTGTCCTGGCGAAAGAGTTGTCATGGGCCCGTGGTCCCATGTGTCGAGTGGAGGACGGAGGTGCCCACGCTGTCCCCCTTGCCGTCGCGTTATGGCGGCTCGGCCCGATGCCGCGGCTGCCCCGGTCGACGAGGCCGATGGGGCCATCGCGCAGGCGGCGGCCTTCGGCCGCCTGCGCGAGGACCGGGAACGAGAATGGGGGGAGGTGGAGATGGAGATGGACGAGAAGGATAAGGGAGGAAAAAGATGACGATGATGGTGACGAGGATGGCGAGGAAGAAGGGAGGGAGGAGGATGAGGACGAGGAAGAGGACGCACGTGAGGAGGAGGATGAGCAGGAGGATGGGCACGAAGAGGAGGAGTGCTTTGACTTTTATATAGGAGGCGTTGGAGCGGCAGCTGACATGCTGCTACGAGTGGCTGCTGCAGTGCGCGCATTTGGCCAGTGCGCTGCTGAGCGGTGCTACCTGCCAGGGCTACTACGGTGGCAAGGGCTACTTCGGCGGCAAGGGCTACGACGGTGGCAGGGGCTACGACGACGGCGAGGGTGACTACGACGACGGCAAGGGCTTCTACGACGGCCAGGGTTACTACGGTGACGACGACGGTGGCAAGGGCTACGACGGCAAGGGCCACGACGCGTCACCTTGCGCAGCCCGGCCACTCAGCATGGACCAGCAGCGCGTCCAGTGGCCAGCCATGAGCAGATATGAACGAGGGCTCGCATGTGCAAGGTAACATTTATTCTACTGTGATTTCGGGGCGCCCCCCCGCGATGAATAAAATTATGCGAAGCAGAAGTGCAGGGGTCGATTGAAATGTACATGTATACATACTGCTTCGCATATATATATATATGTATACATACATACATACATACATATACATATATATATATATATGCACGGGCGCCCCCCTCTAGGCGCAGGAATGCTTGTTTTTTTTTTCCGAAGAGAATATGCAAAGTGTAGAATGCACATCTTGCGATGTCAGTGTTTGCGGTGCTTCTGTTGCTCGCGGTGCGCTAGTGTCTTGTGTCTCACAGAGGCGCCGCGTTATCGGTTAGCTCCCCGCAACCTTCCCGAATGCGTCGGGAGGTTGTGTCGCTCAGGACCAGCGGCGGGCGCATCATCAATAGACGGATGGGCGCAGGGGCGATGGCGTCGGGGGGGGCGTTGAAGCCAGTTTATATATATATATATATATATACATATATATATATAAGCGCCGCGCCAGGGGGGCAACCTGTCCGCGCGGTGGCCTCGCGCCGCAGGACTTGTTCGCGCGTGGCGAGACGGGGCAACTGTCGATTGCACGATCGATCGCGCACTTTGGAAAGCCACGGGACATATCGGGGCGTATACTCGATCTCATTATCGATCTCGGTATCGATCTCACTCAGCAAGACACCACGCGCTCGCGCACACACACCGAGGAGAAAGACCATCACGTCGGGGGGGGGGAGGAAACGGCAACGAGGACGAGGAGGGGCGAGGAAGAAGAGGGGGCACGATTGAACGATCTGGCTGGCTGCGTGCACCGGCTCTTCAACGCCTAATGGGCCTACCGCTCAGGAACTGTAATGCGCGGGGGGCGGGCCGCCTCTGCAGTTGCCCAGCGTGGCTGGATGTCTGCAGTAGCCAATTTCGTCCGTCATTGTTTATATCAGCCAGCCACGCCGTGCAATCGCACATGTGGGCGAAGGCGTCGCGGGAGGTTTTGAAGCCAGGAGAAAACCACGCGTGTTTTTCCCAACCATCCTGTGGTGTTGGGCCCTCGTTTGGAAGAGACGGTGCCCCGCGTTCCTCTCCTCCTCCTCCTCCTCCCCCCCCTCCCTCCTCCCATCATCATCATCGTCATCATCATCATCACCACCGATGTCGGCACACCCCTCGCACGCTTCGTGGCCCCATAGGGAGCTCCACCGAAGGCCCCAGTGGCAGGGTTCGCGTGCCTTCCCAACACGCATTCGGCACATCCCTCACACGTTTCGTTGCCCCATAGGGAGCTCCACCGAAGGCCCCAGTGGCAGGGTTCGCATGCCTCCCCACCACCCATTTCGGCACACCCCTCACACGCTTCGTGGCCCCATAGGGAGCTCCACCGAAGGCCCCAGTGGCAGGGCTCGCATGCTCGGCACACCCCTCACACGTTTGCCCCATCGCCAGGCCCCCACCGCATTTCGGCACACCCCTCACACGTTTCGTGGCCCCATAGGGAGCTCCACCGAAGGCCCCAGTGGCAGGGTTCGCATGCCTCCCCACCACCCATTTCGGCACACCCCTCACACGCTTCGTGGCCCCATAGGGAGCTCCACCGAAGGCCCCAGTGGCAGGGTTCGCATGCCTCCCCACCACCCATTTCGGCACACCCCTCACACGTTTCGTGGCCCCATAGGGAGCTCCACCGAAGGCCCCAGT
The DNA here is from genome assembly GCA_963575745.1 of Prorocentrum cordatum. Classification (NCBI taxonomy): domain Eukaryota; class Dinophyceae; order Prorocentrales; family Prorocentraceae; genus Prorocentrum; species Prorocentrum cordatum. The sequence continues at coordinate 566,049 of CAUYUJ010011114.1, forward strand.
GGCAGGGTTCGCATGCCTCCCCACCACCCATTTCGGCACACCCCTCACACGTTTCGTGGCCCCATAGGGAGCTCCACCGAAGGCCCCAGTGGCAGGGTCGCATGCCTCCCCACCACCCATTTCGGCACACCCCTCACACGTTTCGTGGCCCCATAGGGAGCTCCACCGAAGGCCCCAGTGGCAGTGCATGCCTCCCCACCACCCATTTCGGGACACCCTCACACGTTTCGTGGCCCCATATGGAGCTCCACCGAAGGCCCCAGTGGCGGGGTTCGCATGCCTCCCCACCACCCATTTCGGCACACCCCTCACACGTTTCGTGGCCCCATAGGGAGCTCCACCGAAGGCCCCAGTGGCAGGGTCCGCGTGCCTCCCCACCACCCATTTCGGGCACACCCCTCACACGCTTCGTGGCCCCATAGGGAGCTCCACCGAAGGCCCCAGTGGCCTGGTTCGTATGCCTCGGCACATCCCTCACACGTTTCGTGGCCCCATGGGGATCCTTTGAAGGCCCCAGTGATTCGCATGCGCCCCCACACCCATTTCGGCGCACCCCTCGCGCGCTTCGTGGCACCATGGGGAGCTCCACCGAAGGCCCCAGTGGCTGCGTTCGCATGCCGCCCCCACACCAATTTCGGCACACCCCTCACACGTTTCGTGGCCCCACAGGGAGCTCCACCGAAGGCCCCAGCGGCTGCGTTCGCATGCCGCCCCACCACACCAACTTCGGTGCGCCCCTCGCACGCTTCGTGGCCCCATATGGGAGCTCCACCGAAGGCCCCAGTGGCAGGGTTCGCATGCCGCCCCCACACCCATTTCGGCACACCCCTCAAACGGTTCGTGGCCCCATAGGGAGATCCACCGAAGACGGTATTCACACCGGCATTACTCACATCTGCATATGGTTGGGTCCTTCGCCAGGCTAATGTTTTTCTTTGGTCTTACGGGCGTGCCGCGCCAGGGGGGCAACCTGTCCGCGTTGTGGCGTCGCGCCAGGGATTTGGTTCGCGCGTGGCGCGTCGGCGCCAGTGGCGCATCCGTCTAATGTAGCTGCCGGCGCGCTTTGGCGCGTCCGCTGTTGCGCAGTTCACGGGCGAGTGGAGTTCAGGACATGCGGGGACGAGAATGGGGGGAGGTGGAGATGGAGTTGGACGAGAAAGATGAGAGAGGAAGAGGATGACGATGATGATGACGAGGATGGTGAGGAAGAAGGGGAGAGAGGAGGATGAGAGGAAGAGGAGGGCGCACGAGAGGAGGAGGATGAGCAGGAGGATGCACACGAGGAGGGGGAGTGGGTGGTCTTTTATATAGGAGCTGGCGTGGGGGCGGCAGCTGACAAGCCGCTGCGAGAGACTGCTGCAGTGAGTGCATATGGCCAGCACGCTGCTCAGCGATGCTCGCGGCCAGGGCAGCTACGGTGGCAAGGGCTACTACAACGGCAAGGGCTACTACGGTGAGCGGGAGGAAGGGAAAAAAACACAGGGGGCTCCGTTTCCGTCGGGCCATCAGACTTCGCTTCTGCCTTCGATCAACTCGGACCCGTGCGCGTTACTTCGCGCCCGACTCGGCCTGTCAGGCGCAGGAGAAAGGGGGGGGATCGGCGGACTTGTAATGGTGGAATGTGTCGATGCATACGCAAACTGAGTGGGTGCGGCAGGCCCCATGAGGCAGGCGCGTGGCTTTTCGTGCACAGCACAAATGTCATGTCAAGAATGTGGCCGGATTGCAAGTCCGAAATTCCCCGCAGGATGCGGGCGAGGACTTGAGCGACAGCGGGGGTGCGCCGAAGCGGGCGAGGTTGGGCGAGGCCACGGAAGACTTGTCAGAATGCGGTTTGGCAGTCGGCGGTTTGAATGATACGGGAGGGGAAGCAAGGAACGAGGGGGGAAGTGGACTGGGCCTGCCATTCAAGACTTATTTGCAATCGCCCGCCTGTGCCATATACTTTTTAGAGTTGCTGACTCACAGCAGCAGTCCGAGGATATTTCGCATGGAGCCAAGCAACTGCAAAGCCCGAACTGCGGCGCCAACGATACCTTGCAGAGGTAGCCTCGCCGAGCAGGACGCGACTGTATCCCAATCGATTGACAGGGCCTTAGCCCAACTGCTATGTTTGCAATGACGGCGAGCGGCGAGACAAAGGTCCGGGAGGCACGGCGGAGGGGAGTGGAAGAAGCACCGCTTCTGGCAGGGATCGACTATGTCATTCGCGGCGACGTTTGCGACGCGCGGGTAGCGTTCTCTGACGTTGAAGGCATGGAAACGACACGGCACAAGTGGGTGTTAGTTCGGAACGAGAGTCCGCGGAACCCGAGCTTTCACGGTGCACCACAGCCAAAGCATCGGCAAAGGGGAAGCAGATAGGAACGCGGTCGTCTTGATGGCGTATTTCCGATCGTTCACTCTGCAAGACGCCGATTTGGACGGGGTATCGAGAGTGTCAGAGTGGTGCACTGGTGAGAAGATGCTGGCACAAGCCGCACGTGAGTGGTTGGATGGCGGCCTTCCCGGCGAGGAATCCAGGCGGCATGTGCAGAATTTCATGGGCGTCGTCGACGCGCGTCCCGGGGGGGGGATGACGCTGGGAGGAAGCACGACGATGACTTGTTCAGCGACGAAGATGTGGACGTCGACGAGCTCGACGAAGGTGTCCCGCGGCGCGTGCGCGTTGGGGGCACGCGCTTAGAGGGCGATAAAAGGGAAACGACAGGCGCTGTTGCAGAGGCGCGTCGCCTGAGCGCCGAAGCCATGGCCTCATCGACGCGTGCGCGGGGCCGAGAGGCGGGCGGAGATAGGAGGAACCACAGAGGAGCGTGGGCGAGAACAGACGGGCGCGCAGAGGTGCCAGAGGAAGAGTTGAAGCGACGTCAAGCAGAAGCTCGGGCTGCTCAGACAAAGACGAGAGGTGGCGGGTTGGAGGGTTGCGTAATTGAGGAGGGGGGAGTAAGACAGGTTCCTTCAGGCGCCGCTGAGGAGCTGCGGCGGTGGAAAGTAGGACTGCGCGGACCTAGCAGCGGACGCGTCGTAGATCTGAATGAGATCCAAAGAGAAGTTGTAGAGAAGGTCATAGACAGGGTGATCGCTGAGTTTCAGGAAGACGAGCGTACAATCGGCAGTTCGGAGCCGTTGCTGTGGATGCTGCGCGGAGGCCCAGGCACAGGGAAGAGCTTCGTGGTAGAGACCTTACGAAAACACGTGTTCGAAGGAGTCAAGGGCTGGGAACACGGTCTGGACTTCCAAGTTGCTGCGTTACAAGCTACGAGCGCGTCCAGTCTGGATGGGCACGCGTTGCAAGCCGCGTTTGGGATGACTCCGCACGGCGCCAGCACGGGCTCCGGTAAGAAGCGCGGAGAGCCAGGTTCTAAGAAAGTAGAAGCAGCGAAGCGAATTCAGCAGTGGCGTTGGCTCATCATCGACGAAATCAGCATGGTCAGTGCAAATTTTCTTGCAGAGCTGGATGCGCACTTGAGGTCCGTGATGCCGGCAGCGAGGCAAGGGAAGGTGGGTGCCGACAATGTAGACCGTCCGTTTGGAGGTGTCAATGTGTTATTCTGCGGAGATTTCTACCGGTAGGAACCTCCTGGCGGAACTCCATTGAATGCGATTCCGACGCCATGGGTACGGAAGGCGAGGCAGTATGCGCCAGGCGTCGAATAATATCATGGTCAGTACATCTTCTGGGGCGAGGGGCCAGGGTCCGTGGCGGGGATGACGGAATGGGTAGAGTGCATGCGTTTGGAAGAGACGGACGAGTGGTTCCTGGCAGTACAGGATGAGTTCCGACGGGGAGCCTTGGCCGAAAGGACGCACCAATTTCTGCATGGGAAACCTACAGACGCCCCAGGGTCTTGGTTACATGACCAGCCGATGTGGTTCGCTATCCTGCATGCAAAACGTGGCATCTATCGCAAAAGACAACGGGCTGGAGTGTGGACGGTGTGCAGAGGAAAGAAAGCGTCGATGTCTCGTAGCCACCAGTGCCGCAGACGAACGGTTCGCACTTCCACAATTCGTCGAAGCCACTGCTATTTATCCGAATCAGGACGTGAAGTGCAAGGTAGCGCGGCAGCGGGCTGTGGACTGGGCTGCGCGCCGCGAGAAACAGAATTTGCGGGCTTATGCGCGGGATAAGGCCACGCACGCTACGTATCAGGAAAGGCCGTGCACCTCAGCAGACAAAGTGCGGTGGCTCGGATACCACGACAAGGTATGTGCAGACATGCTGGGATGGTTGCCGCTTGCCGTGGGCATGCCAGTTGTACTGACAGATCATATTGACAGATCAGAGAAGCAGTTGCTACGAGGGTGTCGCGCGACGATACATTCATGGGTGGTAGATGAAGAAGAAGAAGACGTGCAGGACGTGTCGTCGAGAGTCCTGCGTAAGATGCCGCGGCAAATCGTGCTGGACTTCTCGCACCGAGAAGTGGGCGCTGAAAGGGATGCCGGGACCCGGACTGTATCCCTTAGCCCCTCGTGCTCGGACGCGGCATCTGGACTCGTATCGTAAGAGGCCCGTGCTGGAAGTGCGACTGAGACAGTTTAGAATTTCGCCTGGGCTGGCGTGCACGGCGCACGCAGCGCAAGGGCGAACGCTCTACGCGGTAATCGCGGACTTGGAGGAAGGCAGAAACGTGAGCTGGGTGTCGAGCTACGTGGCCATAACGCGCGTGGAGATTCGATGGGGTCTGCTCATAGATCGGCCATTTTCGAGACAGCCGCACGCGCTGGGAGAATTGGAGGGCACGAGGTTGTTGTTAAAGAAGCTGCGGGGAGAAGCGCTGCCGTGGCCCGACATCGAGGAGAGGTAGATGCCGCGGAAAGCATGCGGGAAGCGTCGGAAGGTGAAGGAGAAGGCTGAATTCAGCACGACTGAGTTCGGCGCGAAGTCGAGGCCGAGCTTCTGCTGCGAGTGCACGAAGATGTTGAAGGGAGCAGGGGAGAAGTGGTGCACGATTTGTGACCATTGGGCCGAGATGGTCTCCAGAGTGGCGGAGGCCGAACCCGAAAGGATCATAGTGTTCGTGCGGACAAGCAAATGCGACAGGTGCGCAGGGCCACCAGCCCGGGGGAAGTCGCGGAAAAGAGGCTCAGCGGTGGCAGCAGAATGCGCGAGACAAATTCAAGGTCCACTGCGCGGAATGTTGTGAATTCCTGAAAACGGAGGCAGAATTACGGCGAACCAGTACGCGACGAAGGGCGCAGGGGAGAAGCTCTGCAAGAAGTGCGCGGGGAAGAGGAAAGGCGGATGGAACATGTGGAGTCAATCGCGGAAGGAAAAAGAGTGCACGAATGAAACGAACACTGCTCGACGAAGCGCACGCCAGCAACAGCCGCTGAGGTGTTCGGCGTGCCCAAAGACGCCGACGGAAGAGGGCGGGGATTCACGGACGCGGCGCATCTGACAACTGCACAAATCAAACACTATTGTGAAACGGGGGCAGCCCATAGGCCAGTGAAATGCCGCGACTGCGAAACGACTCACAAGCGATCCCGGGTGTTCAGGCGTTCCGCGCGCCCGACAGAAGCAGATGGGGGAGGCCGAGAGTTCACGGACAGGGCGCATCTGACTGATCAGCAAGTGAGGCACTTCTTCGCGAAGGTTGCGGACCATCGCCCTGTCATGTGCCGCGCGTGCCAGGGGGAACGCAATCAGCCGCGAGTGCTCGCGTGCCCCGCGTGCCCGAAAGAAGCAGACGGGAAAGAGCGAGAGTTCACGGACCGGACGCATCTGACTGAGAATCAAGTGAAGCACTTCTTCGAGAAGGGTTCGGGCCATCGCTCGGTGGTGTGCCGAGCATGCCGCGAGCAAAGACACGTAGCAAAGAGGTTGGAATGCTCCGCATCCCCCCGGAAAACGGACGGATCCAAACTTGCGTTCACGGACGCCAGCCATCTGTCGAAAGACCAGAAGAAGAATTATTTTGTCCGAGGCACTCCTGCGGCGCGCGCCACGCGCTATAAGGCGGAACGGGCCCCTCGGAGAGAACCGCCGAAACGCCCGGCGGAGGCGATCGACGAGCGCGGTGGGGAACAACGCAAGTTGCAGGGGATCTGACCGCGAGTCGCGCGCGTGCAGTCTTCGGGGATCTCTGGTGCCGTCGTCAGCCCCTCTTGTCCCGTCTTAACGCCCTGTTGGGCTGGTGAGAAGGCCCTCGTGGAGGATTCTTGGTGTCTTGGTGCGTTCTGTGGGGGCTCGGAACCCATTTGGAACGCATCTCGGAGGCCCTGGGGGGGCCTCGTGGGGTCCTCCTCTGCCGTCGAGGACGCCTCGTGGCCCGTCTTTGGGCCACCTGTAGACCATGTGGTGCTCGTGGGCCTCTCGGACCGCTCCTCGAGCGCTCTTGGGGCCATTTTCGGAGCCCTCTTGGGCCGTCTTGGACGCCTGTTAGCCCGTCTTGGGGCCCTCCAGGGACCCTGTCGGAGACCCTGTTGGAGACTACTGGGGCCGTCTGGGAGTGGGTTTGCGGACCTCGTGGGCCGTCGGATGCATCGGAAAGGGCCAAAACCGAAATTATGAAAAACGTACGTTTCACGATGGGAATGGGAATTTTTTTGCGTCTCGGAACCCTCTTGGAACGCGTGTCGGAGGCTGTGTGAGGGGGGGGGGGGGGGGGGGGGGCGTGGGGGCCTCTTCTGCCGTCGAGGACACCTCCGAGCCCGTTTTGGGACCACTTGGAGCCCATGTGGACTTTGGGGGCCTCTCGGAGCGCTCCTGGAGCGCTCTTGAAGCTGTTTTCGGGGCCCTCTTGGGCCGTCTTGGCCGTCCTCTGGCCCGTCTTGGGGCCCTCCAGGGGCATGTAGGAGACCCTCTGGGAGGCTTCTGGGATCGTCTGGGGGTGGGTTTGGAGCCCCCGTGGCCCGTCGGATGCATCGGAAAAGCCCAAAGTCGAACTTGTGAAACATGTCCGTTTCACGCAGCGAATGGGCCAATTTTTCCGTCTCGGAACCCTCTGGAAACGCATCTCGGAGGCCCTCGGGGGGGCTCGTGGGGGCCGCTTCTGCCCTCGAGGACGCCTCGTGGCCCGTCTTTGGGCCGCCCTCAGACTATGTAAAGCTTGTGGGCCTCTCGGACCGCTCCTGGAGCGCACTTGGGGCAGTTTTTCTGAGCCCTCTGGGGCGCTCTGGACGCCTGTCGGCCCGTGTTGGGGCCCTCCAGGGGTATGTGGGGGACCCTCTTGGAAGCTTCTTGGGCCGTCTGGGAGTGGCTTTGGGGGCCTCTTGGGCCGTCGGAGGCATCGGACAGGCCCAGGGCCGAAGTTGTGGAAAACTTCCGTTTCACGAAGGGAATGGGCCAATTTTTGCGTCGCGAAACCCTCTTGGAACGCATGCCGGAGGCTGTGGGGGGGGCCTGTGGGGACCTCTTCTGCCGTCGAGGACGCCTCCGAGCCCGTTTTGGGGCCATTTGGAGCCCATGTGGACCATGGGGGCCTCTCGGGGCGCTCCTGGAGCGCTCTTGAAGCTGTTTCCGGAGCCCTCTTGGGCCGTCTTGGACGCCCTCCGGCCCGTTTTGGGGCCCTCCAGGGGTATGTAGGAGACCCTCTGGGAGGCTTCTGGGATCGTCTGGGAGTGGGTTTGGAGCCCCCGTGGCCCGTCGGATGCGTCGGAAAAGCCCAAAGTCGAACTTGTGAAACATGTCCGTTTCACGCAGCGAATGGGCCAATTTTTCCGTCTCGGAACCTTTTGGAAACACATCTCGGAGGCCCTCGGGGGGGCTCGTGGGGCCCTTTTCTGCCATCCGGGACGCCTCGTGGCCCGTCTTTGGGCTGCCGTGCGCGTCGTGGACCGCTCGTTGAGGATCCAGAACCATGTCGAGGCCACCCCAGGAGTCTTTGCACGATTTACACGAGATTTTGCACGCTTTTCTGGACGGATGACCCCTCCGGGGCCGCCCGGGACTTCCGGGGAGACCCCCCCCCCCCTCCAAATCGGCCGGACCGGGCCCCGGGGGGAGGGGTTTGGGGAGGGGGAACATCTCACACGCCGATGAACCCCAAGGGGTCGGCGGATATTGACATCGACAGGATTTGTCAATTCTCGTGAGTAGTCCCGACGAGACTGACAAGAGAGAGGAGGACGAGGAGGACGAGGAGGGAGGAGGAGGAGAAGGAGGAGGAGGTGGGGAGGAGTAGGAGGAATAGGAGGAGTAGGAGGAGGAGGAGGAGGAGGAGGAGGAGGAGGAGGAGGAGGAGGAGGAGGAGGAGGAGGGAGGAGGAAGAGGAGGAGGAGGAGGAGGAGGAGGAGGAGGAGGAGGAGGAGGAGACGGTGGAGAAGGTGGAGAAGGTGGAGAAGGAAGAGGAGGACGAGGAGGACGAGGAGGACGAGGAGGACGCGAGGGGTCAGAAGGCTCTGCCTCTCTGCCGCTGCTGCTCCTTTACCCCGCCGCCTTCCTTCCCCCGTTGCGGGTGTCTCGATCGACCCTAATGCTGGCCGCCAAGCGGAGCAGCGAAGCCGCAGGTAGTCCTTCCATGCGATGCCGTCGGGCAGCTCCGCCGTCGTCTGCCCGATTTGCGCCGCGGTGGGCAGCACACCGAGCCTGTGCTCTCGGGCGGGCCCCTGCGGGCCCACTGGGGCCCAGAGGCCGCACGGCGCGGCGTGCACGGCAAGGTGTTGGGCGCCCAGTGGACACATCGAGTAAGACATCCGCCTGTTAGGGGGTGCCGCCCGGGGAGTGTCGCATCCCTGGATGTCCCTGGGGACCCACGGCAGCTCTGGGGCACCCACCCTGCAGGACCCCGAAGGATCCACGAACCACGTCTTGGGGCACCCACCCTACAGGACCGCGAAGGAACCACGAGCCACGTGGCCCCAGACCTCCACATGGCAAGGGCCCTTGTCGCAAGTGCCTGCTGCGCTGCCCCTCTCGCGGCGTGCTGGTGACCACGGGGCCCGGTGACCGCGGGGGACTTTGGGTCTGCCGAGACGGCCGTCGGCGCGGGGCCTCGCGTCGGCCGGGCGGGGCCAGCGCTGCCGCCCGCGCTGCGGGCGGAAACGCGGCCGAAGGCTGCGCGTCGGGGAGCGCGGGCGCAGCGTTGCGCCCCAAGGCCTCGCTGACTTGAGATAGCCACCCAGTCTGGAGGACGCGAGCGCCAAAGCAACGCGCAGGCTCCCTGCGATGTCGGGGATCGTTTTTGTTGTTGGTTCGATCTGTGCTTGGGGAGCCACAGCGAAGGCCACCCCCTCCCGAAATCTTTGGCCGATTCTCGGGCCTCGGTCAAGCTTCGATTTTAGGATAGGTGGTTGGAATCCACTCCCCCTCTGTTATGAGGCCGTTGTATAGGAGAGGGAACAGAGGACAGAGTGTTTTCACAGTTTTGAGGAATTAGTGAATTCAGTATGGGTCCGGCTTGAAGTGCCTCGAAGAAAGCGCGCGCACCCGAATCGCAGACAGATGGCTATATGCGGACCCAGGACACTTTGCTTCCCGTCGTCGTCCTCGCCCTTGCTCCGTTCCCCTTCCTTTCCTCCCTCCCCTGGATGGTGTCGAAAGCGTCCGCGGCTCGCGCGGGGGAGCGCCCCTTCCCACCTCCCTCATTATTCCTCGTTCCTCTTTGCCTCCCTGCTCCACCATCCGTCGTCCTACCTCGCCCACCCTCCTTGCTCGAAAAGTAAGTCCCTGGCGCCGCGTGCCCGCGTCAGCGGTAAATGCTTTTTCGATATCCGAGCACAGCGGCGCAACCAAACAAGGGGGATTGCCAATGCGAGAGTTCAGGCCGCACCCAAAATGCGGGCGGCACGGCCGTCGAGCACAGTCGCATCGCTAACATGTAAATTACAGGTGCCTGCGGCAAGTTCCGCCCCCCGTGCCAGAGCAGTGATCTATATGGCGACGCGTGGAGTTTTGACTGTTAAGAGGTCCTTGACATGTGACATCTCTCGTGTTTTCGGACTGTTGCGCGGCATTCTTTGGGGTCCTTCGAGGCCTTTTGGGACGTTTTCGGGCCGTTTGGGGCCGCTTTGGCGCCGCGTTGCACCGCGGCCGCCCTGGGCCAGGGAAGCGTGAATTTGCGGCTCTCTCGGGGGCGCCCTGGGCCGGGGAAGTGTGTATTTGCATTCCCCCCCAGCTGGGCATGTCGACCTCGGTTCTGGGTTGGCAAAGTCGGGGCGCCCTCGAGGTGGCGAGCGTTCACCTTTTTCGAAATACACAGATCAATGTGCGATCTGTGTACACAGTTTGTGTCTTCAACTGTGTATTTTCGTGTGTGGGCCCGCTGTTTACACAGATCGTGGTGTGATCTGTGTACACATCTCGTTCCCATTTGTGTATTTGGAGTGTGCCCCTCGCGGGTGGTGTTGAATTGGCGGGAACTTTCGCGTTTCTCTTCCGGCTGGTCCAGGGGCGGCGTCGTGCGCGGTCGAAATACACAGTTCGTGTCTCCAACTGTGCATTTGTTGCGCGCCTCTCGCTGGAGTGGTCACTGGGCGGGAGTTTCCGCGGGTCTCCCGGCTGGTCCAGGAGGGGGCAGTGGTCTGGGCATGCAAAGGCGCGGGGGGGGGGGATGGTGGGCTGTGGGAAGGAAGGGGTTCGATAGGAGGGGTGGCCGAGGGGCCAAGGATGAACGGGATTGGACGAGAGCGGAGGAAGGGAACCCGGGAGGACCTGCATCATCGGCGTCAGCATCACGAGGGCGAGGGAGGGGGGGGGGCAGAAGTTTGGGGCATGATGTGCATTGGGGCGTAGAGGATGGGAGGAGGGCAGGCATGTGGACGATGGGGGAACGAATCCAGCGCAGGAGGACGACGAGGAACGACGTGAATTGACACATGGGGGGGGGGCAGTGTGGATGAACGGCGTGATGAGGACTGGGGCAATCGGAGGGGCATGACGAGGGTGGGGCCGCAGCGAAGGGATATTTGGAAGAGGCGGGGGATGGGGCATGAGTTCGAGGCGGGCGCCAGCTAACGATTAGCTGAACAGTGTTTTGCGTGTCTTCGCACCCCCGCAGCACAGTGACTGTTTGCAGAACTCATGATATGGGTAATCGTGCGTTTCGTGCTTCCAGGCCAAAGGCTCGTTTCCGCGACGCCCCTTGGTTTCGCGATGATGCCGCCCCGATCTGCCAGACCGCATATGCACAGATACGCAGAATATGTGTTGCAACGTTTGTTTCATGACCCTCTCTACACTAACAGACCCACGTTGGAACCCAAATAGGTGGCTATTTCCCTTCGTCGACACCGCGCGCGTCATCCCCTGGTCCGCTAGCGATATGTGGGTATGCGTATTGTCAACCTGTCCTGTGGGAAGTCTCTGAGGGATTGGCGACGTTCCGCAAACGGGTTCTTGGGACCCCCCACCCGACGGTTTTTGCCCCGGAACCGATCCTGACCCCCCACCTGGTCCGACCCCCGTACCATGCTGGGAGCTCTGTTCTTGGGACCCCCCACGCGACGATTGTTGCCCCGGAACCGACCCTGACCCCCTACCTGGTCCGACCCCCGTACCATTTTTGGAGCTCTGTTTTTGGGACCCCCCACGCGACGATTTATGCCCCAGAACCGACCCTGACCTCTCACCTGGTCCGACCCCCGTACCATGCTGGGAGCTCTGTTCTTGGGACCCCCAACCCGACGATTTTTCCCCCGGAACCGACCCTGACCCCCCACCTGGTCCGACCCCCGTACCATTCTGGGAGCTCTGTTTTTGGGACCCCGCACCCGACGATTTCCCCCCCCGGAACCGACCCTGACCCCCTAAAGTCGTATGCGTACAGGTCCAGGTAACTCTAGGTAAGTCCTGCGCATCCACGTACATCCATGCAAATCCAAGTCATTTTTTTGGCCATAAAATCCAGCGGGAGTCGAGGCACGGCCGAAGCCGGTCAGCCCAGAACGCGGACACCCTAAGATCATGGCTGGACGTTTCGGCAATCTGCGGGAAGGTCGTCATCCCACCAAGGGAGGCCAGTTTTCATCAGGTCAAAGTTGATCGTTCGGGATCGGCTCGAGGGTCGGCGAGGACTTCGCGCCACTGTTACTCTGTTACAAACCCCAGTTTGCCTGACAGCTTCATCCCAGTCACACTTCCCCCCCTTTCCTGCTAGCCCTCCTCCCTTCCATTTCCCACCCCTCCCCCTCCACTTCCCCCCTCTCCCCCCCGTCAGCATGGACGTATTCGCCCGTGTCCCACGGAATTGGCGAGAGAAGTACCTCTTCAACGGATCCAGGACAGAGGGGTCGCATGCGATAGCATCTTTCCCAGACCAGGTCCGTCATGGCTTCTCACTGGAGTGAGCCTGAATGGGTGCCGAAGCGAAGCTAAACTCCCGCTCGTCCTCCTCCTGTCCATTCCTGTCCTCCCCACCCCGTGGGCCGGGAGTCACGGCCGCGAAAGAGGACGTCTGCGCCAGGGGTCGCTGTTCCGCCGCCACCTATTGCGTTTGCCCATGGGCTCTGTGGGGGTGGTGGCGCTTGCGGTTGGGCCCCGAGGGGCCTGTCACCTGACACATGAGCAGTCCAATGAGCCCCCCCTCCCTCTCTCCCCTCCGCGCCCGCCTCTGCCCCCCATTTCCCCTTCGCCTGCGGCCGGCGCCTCCCCCCCCTGTTCTGGCAGGATGTGCCCGCAGTCGCCCCCGGACACGGCGCGCGGGTATTCCTGCAAGAGAGGCGCTCTGAACCCTCCCTTTTCTGCTGCAGCTGCCGACGGCCCATCGAACAACAAAATATTGTATACAGAATCTCTCGGATCTCCGCGCGGAATTCTTGGATCGGCGCTGGGCCCCCCTGGCGGCGCCTCCGCCGCCGCCCTTGGCCAGGGGCGGCGGGTCCAGCGACGATCCTAGAAATCCGCGTGGACCTCCGAAAGCTTATCATTTTACTGCGGTTTGTCCCCATCTGTGTTGGTCTGGAGGGCCAACGTCGGCAGAGGCTTGAGGTTTGCGGTTTGCGGGCCTTTCCGTCGGTTCTCTGGTTTTTTGCCGCTTCTGGGTGCTCTCCAGTAGTTGCGCCTCGTCGAGAGCCTTCCGGGGGTGCATGGATCTTCCCTAACGGTCGCAGGAGGCCCGACTCATGGCCCGCCATCGGGGACACAATCAGGGTCCGTTCTGATCCGATCGACCCGATCCGATATCCATTCTGGCCGGCTCGATACGACTCGGTTCCGAAGTTCCGCCGATCCGATGTGGGCCGTTTGCATGTGGCGTCGTCGGCCATCTTGGAGTAGCCGATCCGATTCGATTCCAGTTCCGTGCTAACGCAGCCCGATCTGGCGCTCATTCCGATCCGATTCGATTTGCCGATTCAGTGTTGATTGGTCTTGCTTTTGTCGCCTTGTTTTGGATGAGCAGCAGACCGAACATAATGGGCATGTGATCTCGGAGGAACCGCGCGGGCTTCTTGGTTCAGCGTTGGATCCCCTCCCTTGGCAGCGCTTCTGGGGTCGCCCCATGGCGCGTTTCGGTTCCAGCGCCTATCCAAAACATCAGCGCGGACCTCTGAAAGTTTATGTCGATGCTGAATTTTCAGTTATACAGAATACTTTGTAGATCCTTATCTCCTGGTAACCACTTGATGTTTCAATTAAAGTGATTCTCCCAGGGTTCGCACCTATTCATATAAAGCAACAAGGGCAAGCTGGGTGTCAGCAAGCATGGCTATCAGGCCCTGAACTACAACAACAACAACAACAACAACGATTCCCGCCTGATACGTCCTCACAATGTATTCCCAAGTCGCGCTCTCTCGCGGGACGTCTGCACAATTTCTGCAGGAATCGCGCCTTCGCGTGGGACTTTTCGCAATTTATCCAGACGCCGCGCCTGTGACACTAAAAAATCACGCTTTCGCTTTGTCTTCCTCACGATTTGTTTGGGAATCGCGCTACCGCTTCAGACTTTCTCGCGATTCATGCAGGACGGACACTTCAACAACCCGCCTGCTCGACCTGGCCGCCTGGGCCCGCCCTCCCGACCCGCCCATAAGGGTCTATCCTCCCGATCTGCCCGTCTGGTTCTGCCATGTGTGTTCTGCTCCTAGTCCCCCTGCTGCTACTCTCTCTCGTGCACCATCCTCCTCTCTCCCCCTTGTCCCTTCCTTCCATCCGGCCTCTCCTCCCCTGCCTCAGGCACGAAGTACACGTCGTAATTAAGAAAGGTATACCCCAAAGGGGGTACGATCGAAGACGAAGAGAGCGGGCACTGAGGGTCGGGAATCTACGTGTTGAGTGGCACGCGAACAGATGACGCAAACCTTGTTGCTGACTTTCGAACTACGACAACCATGGCTCCCGCGTGATATGCCCTCACGAATTGTTCCCACATTTTCTCTCGCGCGGGACGTCCTTACAATTTGTCAGGAACCGCGCTCTTGCGTGGAACTTTTCCGCAATTTATTCAGACGCCGCGCCTTCGACATTCAGTCATCACGCTCTCGCCCTGGACTTTCTCACGACTTATTTGGGAGTCGCGCTGTTGATCGAAACCTTCTCGCGATTCATGCAGGACGCACGCTTCAGCAACCCGCCTGGTCGACCTGGCCATCTTGGCCAGCCTTCCCGACCCGCCCGTTAGGGTCTACCCGCCCGATCTGCCCGTCTGTATATGCCAAGTGCTTTCCGTTCCTAGCCCCCCGTCTTGCTATTCTCTCTGCTGTTCCATCCTCCTCTCTCCCCCTTGTCCCTTCCTTTCCTCCAACCTCTCTTCCCTTGCCGCAGGGGCTGCATGCAATACGCGATGCAGGTGAGAAAGATGCAACCCCAAGTTGGCACGATCGAAGACAAGGGGGTCGGGTATTGAATATTCGGGATACACGTGTTCCATGGCACGCGGCCGGACAAGAGCGAACAGTCTTAAGATGAATGTTGTTGGCGTTGCTAGTGATGTTGATGTTGTTGTTGTTGTTGTGATTGGTGGTGGTGGTGTTGTTATTAGTGTTGTTGGTGGTGTTGTTATTGCTGGTGTTGGTGTTGGTGTGTGTTGTTGTTTTTTGGGAGTTGTTGTTGGTTGTGGTTGATGTGGTGCTGTTGTAGCTGCTGCTGATGTTGATGGTATTGTTGTTGGTGGTGTTGTTATCGTTGGTGTTGTTGTTGTTGGTGTTGTTGGTGTGTTGCTGCCGCTTCTGTTGGTGATGGTGCTGTTGTTGTTGATGGTGTTGTCGTTGATGTTGCTGTGGCTGTTTCTGTTAGGGTGCTGTCGAGCTCTCACGGTCGAATACGAAGTATTGTTGATCCCCTTTCTGGGGATCATTGTGTTTTTCAATGGAAGTGCTTCCCCCGGGGCTCTCATTTTTTTCCGCCAGGGAAAATCGCTAGGTTCAAACTGTGCCCCTGGCCCCCGGGTTACCACAGCAACGGCTCCCGCCTGAGACGTCCTCACAGGTAGGCATAGCCCCCTCTCCCGCCTGAGATTTTCCCGCATTTCACGCAGGAATCGCGCTTTCGCTTCGGACTTCCTTACACTTTATTCAGGAATCGCTCTCTCGGCGCTCTGGAGTCTCGCTCTCGCTGGAGACCTGTCTGCAATGTACTCAAGGATCGCGCTCTTGCGTTGGAATTTCCCGCAATTTGCTTAAGCGGCGCGCTCCCGACACTCAGGCACCCAGGAGTCGCGCTCACGCTCAGGCAGGACTTCCTCACAGCTTTCTCACGAGTCGGGATCTCGCTGCCCTTCGTGGCCCCGTTGCAGCCCTTCGTGGACCCCTCGCTGCCCTTCGTCGACCCGTTGCAGACCTTCGTGGACCCGTTGCAGCCCTTCGTGGCCCCCTCGCTGCCCTTCGTGGCCCCGTCGCTTCCCTTCGTGGCCCCGTTGCTGCCCTCAGTGGCCCCGTCATTCCCCTCCGCCGCCTAATACATGTATGCACTTTGTGGCCCCCGCTCGCTCGCGCCCGCCGTGGCTCCATATGCATGCCCTTCGGGGCCCCGCTGTCGCCCTTTGTGGCCCCCTCGCTGTCCTGCGTGGCACCGTCGCTACCCTCAGTGGCCCCATCGTTGCCCCCACTGTGGCCCCGCATAGTCTGCCCTTCGTGGCCCCAACTCGTTCGCGCCCTTCGTGGCCCCAGACGCATGCCCTTCGTGGCCCCGCTGTCGCCCTTCGTGGCCCGCTTTCTGCCCTTAGTGGCCTCGCTGTCGCTCTCGCTTTCGCTCGTCGTCGTCGTCGCCGCCGTCGCCGTCGCCGTCGCCGTCGCCGTCGCCGTCGCCGTCGCCGTCGCCGTCGTCGTCGTCGTCGTCGTCGTGGTCGGTCCCCTGTCCGTCCCTCGTGGGGTCGGTGCCGCCGATCAGCGCTGCCGCTGGCCAGGCCGACGGTCCGCGGCCGTCCCGCGGCTTGCCGGGGTCCGGCCTGCGTGAAAGAACGATATTCCCTCCCCAAAAGGGGCACGATCGAAGACGAAGAGGGTGGACATCGAGAGTTTGGGAAATGCTTGTTGAATGACACTCGAGCAGATAAGAGCGCACAGTCTTACAATGATTGTTGGTGTTGCTGTTGTTGTCGCTACGTGTTGCTGTTGTTGTTGTTGTTGTTGTTGTTGTTGTTGTTGTTGTTGTTGTTTTTGTTGATGATGTTGTTGTTGTTGTTTTTGTTGTTGTTGTTGTTGAAGATTATTAATTCTAAAGAATAATTATTGTTGGGGCCCCTGGTGCACGGCCCCCCTGCGCCGCCTAGGCCGCAGCTACATTTTCATCATTTTCGTGAGGAAGCCTCAGGTAATTCGATGTGATCAAGATCCGGTTGTTTTGTTCCCCCCCGCTTTCCCTTGCAAAAAACACTATAAAATGACATTTCTTGTTCTAATATAATCAAATTTCAAGAATCCCTTGCAAAAAATAAGGTAAAGTGGACATTCGCGCGCGCAAGACGAAATCCTTCCAAAAGCTTAGTGTTCGGAGCGATTTTAACATAAAAACATCAAAAAACCAATGGTTTTTCAACAAAAAAATGTCAAAATCTCATCCCGCGCGCTCTTGCGGATTCGTAGGAAACCCAACACTTTTTAAACATTTCTGTCAAACGGGCTTTTGCGAGCAACTTTTTCGAACTTCTGCGACAACGGTTGCGCACCTGCCAGGGCCATCATCCCTGTCAAATAATACCATGCGGGACACATTCGTTTTTTCTTCGCGCGCGCACGCCGAAATCTCCAAAAACCATTGGGCTTCTTAAGAATTTTAGCACCGCGCATCATAAAATCACACGAATCGCACCGTAGGTCCTCGAAAAACACCTGCACGACTTTTCAAAATTTCTACCCGCGCGCGCTGTCCTAACAACTTCTGTGGGTGTGTACTCCACGCCAGTGTAGTAGCCACGGTCGTCCGCAGGCCACGAAGTGAAGTGTCCGAACGTCATAGGGCGGGAAGCTGGGTGTGGGTGGTGGCGAAGAGTCGTGTGGATATTTGGTAGAGCTTGCACTGCCCCCCCACAAAGTGGGGGTATTGGCTGGCGTCGCATGAAAACCCTGGCACTGGTGAGAACACTGAGCGTTCGGGTAAAGTGATTGTTGTTGTTGTTGTTGTTGTTGTTGTTGTTGTTGTATTGCTGTTGTTGTCGCTGATGTTGCTGTTGCTGTTGCAGTTGTTGATGTGTTTCCCCCATCAGTGCTTGCACCGCAGGTATCCTAGCGGAAGTTGATCCTAGCGGAAGTTGAAGGATTTGGCGAAAGTTCCCCGCAGATTTTGGTGAAGGTTGGGTTCCCGGGTTCCGGGTTCCGGGTTTTTGAGTTCCCGCTTCTGGGTCCGGGTCGATTTCGGAGGTCGGCGAGGTTCCCGGGTTCCCAGGTTCTTGGTCGATTTTCTTATCGATAGGTCTCACCATCGATCTCATTCACGAATTTACGATCGATCTCACCGTCGATTTCACAGGCAATATCACTATCAACCTCCCAAGCGATCCCACTAGAGATCGCATGAGCGATTTCGTGATCGATGTCACTATCGATCTCATTGAATCGATTTCGCTCTCGGCCTCACCATCGACCTTACGATCGTCCTTTCCATCGTTTCCACTATCGATCTCACTATCGATCTCACAATCGATCTCAAAATCCATCGTAACAGATTTCAAGTCATCCATTGATTGTTTTTTTTCAGATGTAAGTTTGTTGTTGTTGTGTTGTTGTTTCTGTTTTTGTGCTGTTGTTGTTGTTGTTGTTGTTGTTGTTGTTGATGTTGCTGTTGTGGTTGTGGGTGTGGTTGTGGTTGTGGTGGTTGTGGTTGTTGAGTGTTAAGTATTTTTGCACCTTCTTGGCGTCTGACGCTTTGGGCGTTTCATGGGTGCGCTTGTGTAGCGCGAGCGGGGTGTCATGGGATGGGTGCGTGGAGCAAGGTGCGCCGGGGCGCCCCAGCGATTTGGGAGGTGCCCTCGGGGTGCCCGCGGCGAGCCCTAATGGTCGCCCAGTGGCCGCGCGGGGAGTCGGAAATGTGGCCGCCCAGCCATTCCCGCCCTACCTATGTGCGTCCTGGTCCAGTCTGGCCCGTTTTCGGCGACTACAATCGGTCCGGTTACGCCGGGGTGCGGTTTGCGAGTTGCTTTGTGGCGGCCTTCCCGGGGCCTTTGTGAGAGACAATATCATAACTGTCGTCGTTTCGAGCAACATTGTCATCCTCGATGTGTGTCCATTGTACTAGAAGGAGCGACAGTGCCATGTGGTTCGGTCGCATTCAGTGAAAGTGTCATCCGTTTTCCGGGGACGGAAGGGGCAGAGAAAACGGGAGGCAAACCGCACCCTTCGCAAACCGCACCCATTGTAGTCGCCGGCGTTTGTCCTGCGGGCAATGGGCGGCGAGGCAAGCGGTGCAGATGCCATCGGCGCATTCCGGTCCGATTGGACATTCGGCCCGTTGATTAGGACAAATCGTGGCTCAGTGAGAAGGGGGGGTGGTCGGACGTCAAATGTGGCGCGAACACGCTTAGCTTGTCCCTCGCCATCTCTCCTCCCGCCTCCCTCCGCGGGTTTGGCGTGGGCGACCGCGAGAGGGGCAATTCCTTCCGCGCCTTTCACTTCCTCTCCTGGTGGGCGCCTCGGATCCGGACGTCATGATGCGTTTCAATTGTGGCCTCGGTTTCCCGCGTCGCCAGAAGGGGGAGGAGAAGGAGGAGGGGGAGGAGGGGCAGGAGGAGGAGGAGGCGTCGCCAGAAGGGGGAGGAGAAGGAGGAGGGGGAGGAGGGGCAGGAGGAGGAGGAGGCGGAGGAGGAGGAGGAGGAGGAGGAAGAGGGGGGGAGGAGGTGGGAGTGGCGGAGGAGGAACAGGAGGAGGAGGAGAGAGGGGAGGAGGAAGAGGAGGTGGCGGAAAGAGGAGCAGGAGGGGGAGGAAAAGGGG
Organism: Prorocentrum cordatum; assembly: GCA_963575745.1. NCBI lineage: Eukaryota > Dinophyceae > Prorocentrales > Prorocentraceae > Prorocentrum > Prorocentrum cordatum. Next base: position 585,297 of record CAUYUJ010011114.1, read on the forward strand.
AGGATGAGGAGGGGGAGGGAAGGGAGGGGAGGGGAAGAGGAGGAAAAGGAGGAGAAGGATAAAGAGGAGAGGGAAAGGAGGAGGAGGGGGAGTACGAGGAGGAGGAAGAGGGGAGGAGGAGGGGGTGGAGGAGGAGGGGAGGAGTGGAGGAGGATGGAGGGGAGAAAGAGAAGGGGAGGAGGAGCAGGAGGAAGAGGGGGAGGAGGAAGAGGAGGAGGAGGAGGCGGAAGGGGAGGAGGAGGAGGAGGAAAAGGAGGAGGAGGAGGAGAAGGAGGAGGAAGAAGAGGAAGGGGAGGCGGAGGAGGAGGTGACGACATGAAGAATAATAAGAGGAAAGAGAAGAGGAGGTGGAGGAGGAAGAGAAAGAGGAGGAGGGGGAGGAGGACGATGAGGAGGGGGATTGGGAGGGGGAAGGGGGGGGCGTTGGTGTCGGAATTCCTCCTTCCGACTTCCGGAATCGATTTAGATTTAGAATATATACATCTATATACATTCGTTTACACATGGTTTCGGTGTTATGGGTCTAATTTTCCTCATTCGATTTTCTGGACCTGATTGCCTGGATCTGATATTTTGGATGTGATATGTTGGATTTGACCCTGGATTTGAAATATTATAACACATTTTGGATATGAACCTCTGGTGCTGATCGGAATGAATTTTGGGTGACCGAAAGTATCTCAACATTATCAAAACGGTGACTGTTCATGCAAATGGCCAAAACTTTATCTGAGTTTATATAGCGTAACCAGGTGATATAAGACCTCGAGATGGCTTTCTCATTCTTCTGATTTGCTTTAGTTTTCTAACTCTTTCCAAACTTACTTGTATTTATCTAAATACATTGAAGTCTAACCAGCATTATCTGCATGTATCTAAAGTTCGATTCATGTATAGTGGTTTATGTAGAAATAACGACATACATTTGAAATTGAAGTTGTGTCTCATTATATGTACCTGTTTTTCCGATACATCTGTATATATATATACCAGACGCACACATTTTTCATGTTTATCCACATGTACCTACTCCTATATGCCTCTGCCTATGTGATTCAAAGGTGTCCAAATTTGTTAAACTCTTTATGACGTGTAGATTGCCTGTCGTTATATGTAACCGTCTGTTTTGCTTTCAGTGCATCCAAACGTATAGATAAAAAAGGTTTTGACGTTATTCCAAAGTTTGCAAAATGCGTTAACCATGTCTAACTTTAGCTCTTCCGATGTGAGTATTCATCTGATGTTAATATCGCCTCTTGCTCGATGGACCTCGTTGCTTTTATTCAAGTCTATTTGGTTTCATCGAAAGTTGTTTCACTGTTTTCCAATTTATCAGAATTTAGTTACGTGCATGGTTTTCCGATCAACGTATTTAAGCTTGTCTAGTTTAACATGCGAACATCAAAATACGTTTGCTTCGATGTGGTCGTTCGTTCTCCGAGTCTGACGTGCACTCTTCAACCACACATATAAATGATGCTATGGACATGCTTGTCTGGATCTGATATTCAGCATATTGGTCTTTGTGCCTGTTTCTCGATCTGAATCATTATCCCATTCTCTGGAACCGGTACCCTGGATATGACTTTACCTTTCGGGGTATTAGTTGTCTTATTATCATTATGTTTCGTCGTCCGAATGCTTGTTATTCATTAAGAGAGTGCGCCAGTGGATCTCTCTGAATACACTAAAAGGGGGGTCCAGAACCCTCCTCCCTCCCCCCCTTCAAGGGGGGGGGGAGGTCCGTACCCCCCCCCCTCACCCCCTTAAGGGGGGGGGGGTCCCCCCCCCTCCCCCCCCCTCCCTTGAAGGGGGGGGGGGGGGGTCGGACCCCCCCTCCGCCCCCCCTTGGCGTTGGAAAGAACGGAGGGGGGGTCGGACCCCCCCCCGTGTAGGGAGTACGGAGTTGGGAGTAGGGAGTGGTGAGTAGTGAGTAGTGAGTTAGTTCGTAGTGAGTAGTGAGCGCGTAGGGAGTAGTGAGTAGTGAATAGTGAGTAGTGTGTACTGCTAAGTGAGTAGTGAGTAGGGAGTAGTAAGTAGTGAATAGTGAGTAGTGTGTACTGATAAGTGAGTAGTGAGTGGGGTTCAGGCAGTAGTGAGTAGCGAGTAGCGAGTAGTGAGTACTGAGTAGGGAGTAGGGAGTAATGAGTAGTGGGTAGTGAGTTAGTGCGTAGTGAGTAGTGGGTGGCGAGTAGTGCTCTGTCAGTAGTAAGTAGTGGGTAGTGCGTAGTGCGTAGTGAGTAGTGAGTAGTGAGTAGTGAGTAGCGAGTAGCGAGTAGTGAGTAGTGAGTAGTGAGTATTGAAAATTTCGTAGTGCGTAGTGAGTAGTGAGTAGTGATGAATAGAGAGTAGTGGGTAGTGGCAGTGGGTGGTGAGTAGTGAGTAGCGAGTAGGGGGTAGCGCGTAGTGAGTAGTGAGGAGCGAGTAGGGCGTAGTGTGTAGTGAGTAGTGAGTAGAGAGAAACCAGTAGTGAGTAGTGGGTAGTGATTAGTGAGTAGCGAGTAGGGAGTAGCGAGTAGTGAGTAGTGCGTAGGGAGTAGGGAGTAAGGAGTAGGGAGTAGTTTGCAGCGAGTAGTAAGAAGTGTGTAGCGAACAGTGGGTAGTGAGTAGCGATTGGTGAGTCGTGGGCAGTGACTAGTGACTAGTGAGTTGTGACTAGTGACCAGAGAGTATGTAGTGACTAGTGAGTAGGGAGTAGTAAGTAATGAGTAGTGAATAGTGAGTAGCGGGGAGTGAGTAGTGATTATTGAGCAGCGAGTATGGGAGCAGCGAGTAGTGAGTACTGAGTACTGTGTAGCCAGTATTGTGTAGGCAGTAGTGAGTAGCGAGTTGCGAGTAGTGGGTACTGGGTAGTGATTTGTGGGCAATGAGTAGTTAGTAGTGAGTAGTGGATAGTGGGTAGTGGGTAACGAGTAGGGATTCGTGAGTAATGAGTAGGGAGTAGTGAGTAGTGCTTAATGAGTAGTGCGTATAGAGTAGTAGGTAGTGAGGAGTGAGTAGTGAGTAGTCAGTAGGGAGGAGGGAGTAGTGAGTAGAGAGTTAATGAGTAGCGAGTAGTGGGTGGTGGGTAGTGAGTTGTGGATAGTGAGTAGTGAGTCGTGAGTAGCGCGTAGGGGGTAGTGAGAAGTGAGTAGCGAATAGAGAGTAGTCAGTAGTGGGTAGTGAGTAATGAGTAGTGAGTACTCTTTGGGGCTGGGGTTAGTGGTTGGGGTTAAGATTAGGGTTTGGGTTAGGGTGAAGGACTAGGGGTAGGGGTGGCGGGGTCCGGGTTCCGGAGTCAGGGGGCGGCGTGGCGAAAGGAGGGGGGGGGGTCCCCGACGACGAGGTCGGGGGGGGGGGGGGGGGGGTCCCCGACACGGTCGGGGAAGGGGGGGGGGGGGGGGTCCCCGACGACGGATCGGGGAAGGGAGGGGGTCCTCCTAACCCCCCCCCCCCCTTGGGGAGATCCAGCGGCGCAATTCGCATCGGTAGGCGTATGATCATGCCTAGACGAGTGCTTAGTCTTAGCGCAATGTTTTTTATTGTGCTGTTTCTTTTTCCGATACATGCGATTATGTGCATCTTGATTCTTATTCGTAGTCCTATTAGCATGTTTGTTCTTAGTATTCTCATTATTGGTTTGCGGATTTCCCCGTCGAGTTGTTATTCGTATTGTTTTTGTCAGCGTCATTGTTCTTATTATGTTCCTGATTTTAAGTAGTGGCATTCGTAGTTTCAGTCGTATTGCTAGTCATAATGTCATTAACATTCTTATAAGCATGATCCTTACCGTTCTCGTCCTTACTCATTTTCATTTACAGATCCTTATCATGTCCCATGGTTTCAATAGTGGTTGTTTCTCTGTTTCTTTCTTCATGTGATTGTTGTTCTGCTTATGTTTAACTCGCGCTTTTAATTTCCAGTCGCACTCGCATTCTTAGTCTTACTCTTTGGATTCGTCATTTTCCGTATTCGAGGTGGAGGAGGAAAAGGAGGAGGATGAGGAGGACCAGGAGGAAGAGGAGGAGGAGGAGGAGGAGGGGGAGGAGGAAGAGGAGGATGAGTAGGAGTAGGAGGAGGAGGCTGAGGATGAGGCGGAGGAGGAAGAGGGGGAGGAGGAGGAGGAGGAGAGGAAGGAACAGGAGCAGGAGCAAGAGTTGGAGCAGGCGGAGGAGGAGCAGGAGGAGGCGGAGGAGGAAGAGGAGGAAAAGGAAGAGGAGGAGGACGATGAAGAGGGGAAGGAGGAGGAGGAGGAGGAGGAGGAGGAGGAAATGGAGGAGGACGAGGAGGATGAAGGGGAGGAAGAGGAGGAGGATGAGGAAGAAGAGGAGGTGGAGTAGGGGGGATCATGATGATCATTATGATGAGTATGATGATGCTGATGATGATGATGATGATGATGATGATGATGATGATGATGATGATGATGATGATGATGATGATGATGATGGCGATACTGATGATACTGATGATGCTGATAATGATTATTATGATGATGATGATGATGATGATGATGATGATGATGGTGGTGGTGATGGTCGATTGTTCCAGATTATTCTGGATTCTTCCGAATCGTTCCAGATTCTTCCATATTCGTCCAGATTCTTCCGAATTCTCCCGGACGCCATCAATCAGGTTCTCGCAGATTTCTGCGGATGATCCGAGACGCGCCCAAGCGTCAAGCGCCGGCAAGATCTGAATGAAATTATTCAACAAATATATTATTGTTGGACCCCCCTGGTGCCCTGGCGCACTCGTTTCGGCGCCTGCTACAGTTTCATGGAACATGAGGCTCACGCTCGAGTGGTTCGGAGGGGCGCCAAAACCGGCCCCCCAACAACAACAACAACAACAACAACAATTACTAGCACGTGGGGACACACCGTTCTCACCAGTGCCAGGGTTTTCATAGGAGGCGGGCAATACCCCCACTTTGTGGGGGGGCCGGTTCAAGCTCTACCAAATTTCCAAACGACTCTTCGCCACCACCCACACCCAGCTTCCCGCCCTATGACGTTCGGACACTTCACTTCGTGGCATGCGGACGACCGTGGCTACTATTCAGGGCCCCGCGGCCGACGACGACGGCGTGCGCGCGCGAAGAAAAAACGAATGTGTCCCGCATGGTATTATTTGACAGGGATGATGGCCCTGGCAGGTGCGCAACCGTTGTTGCAGAAGTTCGAAAAAGTTGCTCGCAAAAGCCCGTTTGACAGAAATGATCAAAAAGTGTTGGGTTTCCTACGAATCCGCAAGAGCGCGCGGGATGAAATTTTGACAATTTGTTTTGAACAACCATTGGTTTTTTGATGTTTTTATGTTAAAATCGCTACGAAAACTTAGGTTTTGGAAGGATTTCGTCTTGCGCGCGCGAATGTCCACTTTACCTTGTTTTTTGCAAGGGATTCTTGAAGTTTGGTTATGTTAGAACAAGAAATGACCACTTTAGCTTTTTTTTTTTGTAAGGGAAAACCGATCGTAACAGCACAACCGGATCCGGACCAACCCGTTTTGCCTGAGACTTCCGCACGAAAATGATGAAAATGAGGCTGCGGCCTAGGCGCGGCGAGGGGGTCGTGCACCAGGGGCCCCAGCAATAATTATTCTTTAGAAGTAATAATGTTCAACAACAACCACAACAACAACAACGCTCCCGCTCGATATTTCTTTTTGTAAACTAGAGCCAGTGCTTTTGCTCGCCGCCGAGAACCGCCGCCCCAACAAAGCCAACGTTCTCGCCTGAGACTTTTTCCAGTTTTGCGATGGAGTGGCGCGCTACTCGTTCTCTCATCGGCGCCGCCCCCAGCAAGAACAACGCTCCCGCTCGAGACTTCCGCTTTTTACTCAGAGCCGGTGCTTTTGCTTGCCGCCGAAAACCGCCGCCCCAACAAAACCAGCGCTCCCACCAGAGATTCCCTCCGTTTTACTCTGGAGTGGCGCCCAACTCTTTTTCGAATCGGCGCCGCCCCCAGCAAGAACAACGCTTCCGCTCGAGGTTTCCTCCCTTTTTCCTGAAGACGGTGCTGTTCCTCGCCGGCGAAAGCCCCCGTCCTGACAAACCGCGGCTCCCGCTCGAGACTTCTCCCCTTCTTACTCAAGGCGGTGTTCCTCCTCGCCGCCGACAACCGCCACCCCAACAGAACCAGCGCTCCCGCTCGAGATTTCGTGCTGTTTCACATTGGACCAGCGCCCGATTCTGTTTTGCATTGGCGCCGGCCCCTGCTCGAGACTTCCTCCTTTTCAGTCAGGGTCAGGTCCTTGCCTCGCCGCCGACAGCCCCCATCCCCACCAAGCCAATCCTGTCGCGCGATACTTACCCTTGGCTGGGGCTCCACTGGCGGTCTCGCGTCGGCGCAGCAGGGCGCGGGCAAGTGTTTTCGAGGCGGGATATGTTGAAATTGTTCGGAGGAGGTGTTTGCAATACCTCACTGGGCGGGAGAAGTGGGAATGGGAATAACGGGCCCCCGCGATAGAACAATAATCCCCCAGGAATGGGATGCTTATCGTGATGGTCGCATGCTGCGTGTGGAAGCATCGCGCATGAGGTTAAAGTGATTGAATTTTCATTTCTGAAGAACAATTATTGTTGCTCTACCCTCACCGGTGCATGCCGTTTTTCTCAATCAAAGTGTGCCCCTGGACGCTCGCACCCTTGTTTTCTGACAGGGAAAGTCTTGATGCTCAAACTGCGCCCCTGGCCCCCGGGTTACAACAACAACAACGGCTCCCGCCTGAGACATCCTCACAATTTAGCCAGGACCCCCGCTCCCGCCCGATGCTTCCTCGCATTGTATTCAGGAATCGCGCTCTCGCTTGGGACGTCCGCACAATTTGCTTTCAGGAATCGCTCTCCCGGCGCTCTGCAGTCGCGCTCTCGCTGGAGATTCGTTTGCAATTTACTGACGAATAGCGCCCTTGCGTTGGAATCTCTTGCAATTTACTCAAGCGCCGCGCTCCCGACACCCAGGCACCCAGGAGTCTCGCTCACGCTTAGGACTCCCTCACAGATTACCTAGGAATCGGGATCTCGCTGCCCTTCGTGGCCCCGTTGCAGCCCTTCGTGGCCCCCTCGCTCTCCTTCGTGGCCCCGTTGCAGCCCTTCGTGGCCGCCTCGCTTTGTTTCCTGGTCCCGTTGCAGCCCCTCGTGGCCTCCTCGCTGCCCTTCGTGGCCCCGTTGCAGCCCTTCGTGGCCCCTTCGCTTTGTTTCGCTTCGCGGCCCCGTTGCAGCCCTTCGTGGCCCCTTCGCTTTGTTTCGTGGCCCCCTCGCTCTCCTTCGTGGCCCCATAGTCTGGCCTTCGTGGCCCCCTCGTCGCCCTCCGTGGCCCCATATATGTATGCCCTTCGTGTCCCCCACTCATTCGCGCCCGTGGCCCCATATGCATGCCTCCGTGGCCCCACTGTCGCCCTTCGTGGCCCCCTCGCTGCCCTTCGTGGCTCCGTTGCTGCCCTCAGTGGCCCAGTCCTTGCCCTCCGCGGCCCAACATACGTATGCCCTTCGTGTCCCCCGCTCGTTCGCGCCCGTTGTGGCCCCATGTGCATGCCCTTCGTGGCCCCGCTGTCGCCGTTTGTGGCCCCCTCATTGTCCTACGTGGCCCAGTTGCTACCCTCAGTGGCCCCATCGTTGCCTTGTTTGGCCCCGCATTATTTGCCCTTCGTGGCCCCCGTTCGTTCGCGCTCTTCGTGGCCCCATACGCATTCCCTTCGTGTCCCCGCTGTCGCCCTTCGTGGCCTACTTCGTGTCCTTCGTGGCCCTGCTGTCGTTCTCTCTCGCTTTCGCTTTCGCTCGTCGTCGTCGCCGTCGCCGTCGCCGTCGCCGTCGTCGTCGTCGTCGTCGTGGTCGGTCCCCTGTCCGTCCCTCTTGGGGTCGGGTCGACGGTCCGCGGCCGCCCGGCCGATCAGCGCTGCCGCTGGCCAGGCCGACGGTCCGCGGCCGCCCCGCCGCTTGCCAGGGCCCGGTTTGGAGGGAAGAAAGGTATACCCCCTAAAAGGGGTTCGGTCGAAGACGAAGACGGCGGGCATCGAGGTTTTGGGAAATATGTGTTATCGCGTTATTGGACATTCGAGCAGATAAAGGCGAACAGTCTTAAGTTGATAGCGGTTGTTGTTGTTGTTGTTGTTGTTGTTGTTGTTGTTGTTGTTGTTGTTGTTGTTGGTGTGGTTGTTGCTGTTGCTGTTGTTGTAAGTCTTGTTGTTGTGGTGGTGGTGGTTGTTGTTGTTTGTTGTTCTGTTGCCGCTCCCTCGTCGTTGTCGTCCCATCTGCCCCGTCTGTGTCCTTGACAGGGTCGGGGGTGTTAAATTGTATCTTATTTGGGGCAAGGGCAGGGGTCCGTCGTCCTTGTCCCCCTTCCCCACTGAGTATTCGCCACCCCAGGCGTGTATCTTTCGTTGTTTCTTCGCTTTTTCCTTCTTTTCCCCTTTCTCCTCCTCCCCCCTGCCCTGATCAACTGGCCCAGACTCTTGCACTCTTCTGCTTGCGATTGGTCGAGCGTCATTTCTTGCTTGCGCGCCGGACGGCACCTCCCTCTCAAGCGTTTTCTTTTCCCTGCACTTCCGCATCCTTTCCCCAACCACCCACTTCGTCGTGTGTTGCTTCCACGTGCGATTTGACAGGATGAGCTGGTGTTGCGTTCCCTCATGCTGTCCAGCATGTCAGTTTCTCTTACTCTTGAAGCCCGCGAAAATTGATGATCAGTCACACATGGGGACTCGGTGGTTCATGCATGCATGGAGGAACTATCGCACGGGTGTTTGGGTCTTGAGGAATTCGCCTGTATGAGCTTAAACTATATACTGTTTGCAGTGTGTTTGTTAGTATGTTTGCGTGCCCGTAATCATCTTGGCTCAAGGGCACCCTCTGTGTTCTTATCTTGCGATCGGTCTGTCAACCATCACTGCTCGCTTCCGCTGCCGATGTTGGCGTGTCAGTGGTAGCGGAGCCCGTGGATCGAATCCCGCGGGCTCGCTGCTGGCGCGACCGATGTCCGCGCACAGCAGCCGCAGTGGACGAGGTAATAGTGGTGGAGTTTGGAGACCGGTTGACGCAGGATCGGAGACGAAGGAAAGTGCCACCAGTCCGAGCGACGGCGAAGGAGCAGGCTTCACCGAGCAACAGTTAGCGACTCTGTCGAAGCTGATAGGAGAGAGCAGCCGTCACCAGTTCCAGGAGTTGAAGGACGAGCTGCGAAGCCTTTCGCAGCAGAGAGCGAGCACAGGACCGCCGGAGACCGAGGCGGTCCATGAGACAGAGGGTGCGGGCCGGCACGCTCGCGACGACCCGTGGGCCCAGGACGACCCGTGGGGCGGCCGGCAGGAGCCAGATGAGCAGCCAGCAGGGAAGTGGGAGCGATGCACCTCGTGGGGAGGTGCGCGCGGACCCTGGTGGCAGAGCTCAGACGGCAAGAGCCGCGGCTACGACGGGAACAAGAAGGACGACGACGACGGACAATGGACATGGAGAGGCCACGACTGGAGCTCCTCCAGTTGGTCGTGGCACGAGAAGTCTTGGTCCAAGCCAGACTACTCGGACCCAGATCCGTGGATGGGGTGGACAGACTTCCGCATCTGGCGCCGCAAGATCAAGCGCTGGCTCTCGTCCACCGACGTGCCGATTCCGAAGAGATCTGACAAATTGATGAAGACGCTGGACTTAGAGCTCCAGCGCAAGATGGAAGACATCAGTGACGACGTCCTGATGTCGAGCGTAGGCCCCGACCTGATCGTGAAGCGGCTCGACACGATGAGCGGCAAGAGAGTAGATGATGAAGATCGCCGGGCAGCCCGAGAATGTCTCTTCGGGTACCAGCGCAAGGCGGGAGAGACTTTGTCCATGTACGCCGCGCGCATGGAGCAGCAGTTCGATCTGTTGCGTGCCCAGGGACTCCCACTGCCAGACAAGTGGATGCACCTCTTCATGGAGGAAGGAGTGAACCTGGATGACAGTGGCAAGCAGATGCTGAGGGTGTTGACGCGCGGCTCGGGCAAGTACGAAGATCTCCAGAACGCCATCAGGGAGCTTGATCTGTCGAAGACCGAGTCCCTGACCGGAGCCGCCCGCACAGCACGCACGTACCTTGGCGAGGACGTCGAAGACGGCTCTGGCACGTACCACGGAGAGTATGATGACGAATCGGAGCTGTCGGTGGACACCGACATGGAAAACGAGATATTGCTGTGCATCGACTCGGCCGACATTGACGAAGACCAAGCACCTCTTGTTCTAGCAGAGCTCCAGCAGGAGCGAAAGAAGACGTGGAAAGAGAACAAAGTGATGAAGCGCCAGGCCAAGGTGGACAGGAAATTCTACCCACCGCCCTCTCATCCTGGTGGAAGCTCACGACCAGAACGACGACCAGGAGACCCGCGTCCAGGAGGCGGCCGAGGCGGCATCAGCGGCGGGGCACACCGCCCGAGGAGAGAGCGCCTCAGCATCGAGCAACTGATGAAGGTCACCAGGTGCAAGAAGTGCCGGAAGAAGGGCCACTGGTCCAGAGAGTGCCCGGAGAACAAGCAGTCCTCGACCAACGGCTTCGTGTTTCTGAACGAGCCGTCCGCCGACGCTTCGGGGCTCGTCCTGGCCACTCTCAGCGAGGTGGTCAAGCGCTGCGAGGAGGCCCTCCGCAGTCTCCCCAGCCAGGCGACGGCCCCGGACACCTTCCTGACCACCGAGGGCGGCAAGATCATCGTGGACACCGCAGCGGCGCAAGGCCTCATTGGCCCCCAGTCGTTGGCTCTTCTGGAGAAAAGGTTGAGTGAGTTAGGATACCAGGTAGTCCGTGTTAAGAGTAGTAACAGGTTTGCCCGGGGCGTTGGGGGACACATTCCTGTCGAATCCGGCATCCTGGTTCCCCTAGGCCTGGAGGGCCGCGGAGGTGTCATGCAGGTAGACCTTGTGAATCAGGAGCTCCCGGCACTCATGCCAGTGGGCATGCAAGAAATGCTGGGAGCTGTCATCGATTTGCCCCGGGGCCGTGTACAGTTCACTCAGCTGGGAGTCGAGACCCCACTCGAGAAGCTCCCGAGCGGCCATCGAGTGGTGAGTATCGATCGCCTGGGCCCTCCCGCCGAATTCGAAGTGCCTGCTGCTGTGGCGGCCAAGTACGACTTGAAGCCGGGAGCCTTTTGCCTTTCTCCCAAGTACAAGGTCCGACCCGATGCGACGAGCGATGGGGGTGTTTCGAGCGATTGCTGCGAGGGCCGGGCCAAGGAGTCGGGGAAACACAAGGGAATCAGCAAGCAGAAGAACCGCCAGACAGCTATTTCGGAGGCCGGAACAGCATCTTCGTCGTCAAACAGCAAGCAGAAGAACCGCCAGACAATTATTTCGGAGGCCGGAACAGCATCTTCTTCTTCAAAGTCCCGAAACTACATAGCAGTTGGGTCGACTGGGCAGCGTGACGGAACCAGGGTCCTCGGGTCAAATCAAGGAGGAGGAGACGGAGACAGGAGGTATGATGGGGAGCCAGGATCCGGACCGAGCTGTCCGGAACCTGGGCAGCCCCGGGGGGATCTCGTCCAGATGTCGGACGGAGCTCGAAAAACTTATCAGTGTGGCGACACGCCCCACACGTCCGGCTCAGAGCCCAATAATGTCTTACGGAGCGCCACTCCACCGAGCAAGTCCCTTTCAGGAACCCTGTCAGGAAACCACCGCCCCTCCGTAGCGATCGGCTCAAACAAGCTCTCAGCAGACGCCGACCACGACAACAGCACTACCGACTCGAGTATCCGACCTCATCCATCCGATGAGCTCCCAAGCGGATGGCCCCCAGGTCTGGATTGCGACGAATCAGCCGATCCCCGAGGACATCACGAAAGGGGAGTTCCGATGGGCAGCCTTGGCCAGTCGCTCGCTGATACGCGAGGAGACGCTCGGGGCCAATCTTCTGACGATGAGTGTCACGGGCCGCCTCTTCCCGCAGGACTGGCCCAGGAGAATGCGCATCATAGACTCGAGACAGTTGGAGTGCCGTCACCCCCTCGACCAGGAGATGCTGCTGGGCAACCGTCATGCAAAGTGGCACAAGTGCGGCAGTTGTGCCCTGAGGCTGAGCTACGAGTCCACGCCCGTCCTGAAGGGAGAGTCCAAGGCGCCGAAGCAGTGTCCTCCGGTGACGCGCCCGAGCGCTCGCAGAGCTCGCGGGACGGCGCAGGGCATTCTCGAGTCCAACATGGCGTCCGCGAAGCCGGAGGCCGGAGCACCTTTCACGCCGACGACGGTGAGAGGCTACCGCCCAGGGCCCCCGATGAAGGAGTACGAGCACATGGAGGTGGACGCTCTTCCTCGGAGACGCGGTCGGGCGCCTGTGGAGCAGTCCGAGGAGGACACTCTGAAGGCGCAGCAGGACATGCTGAAGACCCAGGAGAAGATCCTGGAGATGCTCGGGCAGGTCCAAGGCCAGGTGGCGACTCAGGGAGCCGCACTGGCGAACCAGCAGGAGGCCATCCAGTGCCTCCAGGCCCACACCCAGAGCCATGCGCTGGTCATCGCGAACGCCGCCACGGGAGCTTCACAGGCTGCCGCGACTGCTGCCAGCTCGGGTGTGACGGTGAACGGATGGCAGGACGTCTCGCACCTTTCCCCAGCCGAGCAGATCCAGTACGTCAAGACCTCGGCTCCCGACGGTCCGGTGACGCTCAATCTACCCTTTCCCGGCGTGACGCGCCAGTGGGTGGAGAAGGGCGAGATCTACTTCGAGACGGATCCTGGGACGCTCTTCCTGATCGGTCCGAACCTGGAGGCGGTGCCGGCGAAGCGTCTGTCCTAGGAACGACTCCATGCATCGACTGGGACGGTCTGACCCGAGAGCTGAAGCTGGAAGGACACCAGGCCACAGATATACAGCGAGCCGTCGTCAATGAGCTGAGCGCAGACCCCAGTCAATTGTTTTATGTGCCATATTGCTCCGACGAGCGAGGTCAGAGGGCGATGAAGGTAGCACGGAACACTACGTGGATCACCCAAGGCCCCGACGGGGCCTATCAGACACATTCAAAGAGGTCGCTCGACGGAGAATGGCATCTTGCAATTCATTGCCCGACGTGGCATGTCCTTCTCACTGAAGGGGCCGAGTTCAACGACGATTATGAATCGGCTTTTTCCAAGCGTATGACGAGGGATCTTGGGAAAATGATGGGGATCCTGGGGCAAGCGAAAGGATTGGAGATATCCGGTGAGCAACAACCTCCAGACCTCGAAGCTTATCCAGGAGGCCGAGGGCTTCGAGGCTCAGGGTCCGACGCCTCACCAGATCCGCCCCACGACGTTCCTCCCACCGACGATGTCAGAACCCCGTCCTCTCTCTCTTCGACGCGCCAGCAGGAGGGGCCTTTGTCATTTCCAGTCTGTCAGTCGAATAGAAGACTCAAGCGAAGAAGGAAGGACCTTTTCGAACGAGGTTTTATGGAGGTTTTCTCTCCACCCAGGTTGGCCCCGTCTCTGGAAAAACATGGAGTCAGGTCCCAGGGAAGCTTGGATTTGCAGACGGGGTGGGACTTTACCCGGGCCTCCCACAGGGCCAGGGCCCTGGTCCTGATCCGGGAAAAGCGTCCTGAGATTTTGATGCTGAGCCCACCCTGCACTGTCTTTAGCGCGATATACCGGGTGTCTCAGAAGCAGATGGACCCTTTTGAGAGAGCGAGGAGGCAGCAGGAGGGGAGAGCGCTTTTGGCTTTTGCGGTTATCCTGGCTCTGGAGCAGTCCAAGACAGGCCGAGTCTTTGTTTTCGAACATCCCGCCGGGGCGTCGTCTTGGTCAGAGGGCCCCCTGACTCGCCTTGCCCAGGTCCCCGGGGTCAGCACCGTTGACTTTGACATGGGTTGCTTCAATCTGTCCGTGAGAGAGGACAGATCCCTGTGCAAGAAGCGGACCCGCATCATGTCCAACAGTCCGAGCGTTCTTCAGAGCCTAGTAAAGCATCAGTGTCAGGGGAGACATGAGCATACCCTCCTAGAGGGAGGCTCATACACTCGACGATCCCAGGTCTACTCTCCGGAATTTGTGAAGCATATGACGCACGTGTTTCGAAGGACCCTGGAGTCTAGAGGAGCCGAGACGAGAGTCTCAGACTTGATTGCCTGGACCCACCGTCGGTTGGGGCCTCACGTCACTGGCCGCGAGACCCTGGATCTTGAACCCTGGTCGTTTCCGGTTTCGTCCCTGGAAGCCGTGGAGGAAGAAGGAGACGTGGAGATGCGAGAGGCTGAGGACCCGGGGGGGCCTGTGGACGATGCTGGGGAGGAGGAGGACGCCCGCGCCGGCGAGGTCGACACCAGCACGGCGGCTGAGCCTCCGCTCGAGGTGGATGCGAGGGTGAGGGATTTAGTCCAGAAGGTACATGTCAACTTAGGACACCCCCGCGTTCCCCTGTTCCTCCGTATTCTCCGAGCAGCACATGCCAAGAAAGAGATCTTAGATTATGTGAAGTCGGAGTTCGTATGTCCCGATTGTGCCGCCCAGCCTCGACCCGCCTCAAGAAGACAGGTAGCGATGCCACATACCTTCCAATTCAATCGAGTGGTCGGTGTCGACACTTTTTTCGTGTCGTTCGAGGGTCGCTCGATTGCCTTCCTCAACTGTATCGACCATGGTACCAACTACCAGGTTGTGGCTCGATGCGAGGGGGGAGCGGCCGGGGCGTGGGCTTGCTTTGTCGCATGTTGGCTTCGATATTTCGGACCACCCGAGCTCCTAGTTAGCGACGGCGGGCCCGAGTTCCAAGGGGAATTTTCCAGGGGCCTGGAACAGCACGGAGTGTACCAACACATCACGAGCGCCGAGGCGCCGTGGGAGAACGGCCGCTGCGAGCGGCACGGGGGTTGGGTAAAAGATCTTATGGTCAAAGGGGCCGAGGAGTCCATGGTTGCGTCCGAGAAGGATCTCGAGACTCTGGCGTATGAAGTGGTTTCTGGAAAAAATAACTACCTCCACCGAGGAGGATTCTCCCCGAACCAACTCGTTTTCGGCCGCAACCCAAGAATGCCGCAGGACATCTTATCTGACGACGGGGTGAATCAGGTCGGGCTCGATGATCTCGCTGAGAGCTCTTGGGACCAAGATACAGCGGCGGCTGATTTCTCGAGGTCGATGGCGATTCGTAGGTATGCCAGGTCCCGTCTCTTCGAGACGTCGAGTAGGAACCGCCTCCGTGAGGCGGCCAGTGCTCCTCGGCACCGGGATCAAAAATACGCTCCAGGAGACTGGGTGTACGTATGGAGGAGAGCCCACAGGACCGGGAAAACATACGGCCTCCAGCGCGACCGGTGGACAGGACCGGGCATGGTGATATATCAGTACAACAACACCGCCTGGGTCAGCATGAGGTCCAGACTCTGGAAGTGCGCTTCTGAGCAACTCCGGCCCGCCACGGGCCCCGAGGCCCGAGGGGCCGAGCTCCTGAGCGATCCGGGGGTGTCCGAGTTGGTGCGACAGGTCCAGTCAGGAACTCAGCGAGCGGGAGTGGACGTGGCCCGAGAGGGCCCACCGCCTCCGGAGGCCTGGGAGGCTCCCGTGGAACCCAGTACCCAGGACTCAAGCATTCGACTGCCGATCATGCCCTCCACAAGGCAGCTCCCGCCGACGGCAGCACCCGGCCATCTAGCCGGCCCGGGCAGCCAGCCAGGCGCCGAGCAACAACCTCGCGACGGTGTACGTGATGGACGGCTACGACAGGGCGTGGCCCCGGGCGTTCTGTCAGAGGAAGGTCCCGTTTCCGAAAGTCCCGGGTCCACGGTGGTCCCGGCTCCCGCGTCCAGGGCTGACTCCGAGGTCTCAGGAGCGACCACCTTCCCCGGGAACGAAATCTCTCAAGCGAGTGGGTCAGCGGCCATCGGCAACGCCTCTTCGGGGCCCGGCAGGGATGAGGACCCGGACCAAATCGTTAGAGAATCTCGAAGGGCGGTAGTTCTGAACGAGCAGCTTGACCTCGGCACAGCCCGAGCTACCAGGAGAAGGGTCGACTCAGCTCGATCTGTCCCCGAGGGTCCCAGAGACGAACGTCTCGCTCGTTTCAGAGACCGTCTGCACAGACTCCCCGTCCCCATCGAGCTTGACCAGGCGCCGGAAGGGAGAGTCGGTCGTGTCGTCGCCGCCTGGGAGGGAATGGAGGGCAGAGATTCTCGGGACAGGTCCCGAAGTCCGGGAGCGGCGCCGGACTCGAGCGAGCGGCCAGTTCAAGAAGCCATGGAAACCGAATCGAGCTTGTCCCTTTTCTCTCTCTCGTCGCCGGAGCTGGACTCGTATTTCGATTCTGTGAACAAGGGTCTGTGGGACCGCGGCTGGAGCGGAGACTGGACGAATTTCGTGGCCGGGGACGCCGATATTGAACTGGTTCCCGGCGAAGGGGAAGAGGGGGCAGGCGCGCTCACTCTCGCCACGTCCAGAGGAGGGGAGATCTCCCTTAGGAAGCTCTCAGAGAGCGAGGCCGAAGAGTTCGCCGAGGCTGACGCTAAAGAATGGAGGAATATTTCGGGGACCGGGGCCGTCAAGGTCCATCCGCCGGAGGAAGGAAAGCGCCTCCGGCGAGCCTTTCCGTCGCGGGTCGTTTCGTCCAGGATGGTGCGAAGGTGGAAGCCACAGGAGGGGGTTTTCTCTCGGCCAGTGGCGAAGTCTAGGTGGTGTGTCAGAGGCCACGAGGACGCCGACACCCACGAGTTACGGATTTACGCCCCCACGCCCCAGATGGAAGCACTTATGCTCTTCCTGGCCACTTCCATCGCTCTAGGTCACGATCTCATGATCGGAGATCTCAAGAACGCGTTCTGTCAGTCGGACCCTCTACGACGACCACGTGGACGGGTGTTCGTGGAACCCTGTGAGGGTCTGAACCTTCCCTCGGGCAGTCTCATAGAACTAATAGCACCAGTATACGGTCTAGACGACGCGCCGCTAGCGTTGCACCACACGACAGTACGCTTCTTCGAGAGCCTGGGATATGTTAAGACCAAGCTGGAACCTTGTTGGATGGTGAGGCGCACCAAGGACGGTCCCGACGCCATGGTACTTATAGAAGTAGATGACTGGGCTATATCCACCGCACCAGGAGTACAGCAGGCTCAGCTAGATTTATTTAAGAAGAGGTTTACCTTTGGGAAGCTGCGGACTGTAGACAGCACGGGGGTGGACTATATCGGGAGAAGGGTGCGCCGTCTACACGACAGGGTGCTAGTGGACCAGGAGAAATACATTCTCGAACAGATAAAGCGATTACATGTCCCACGCGAGCAACGATCTCGACACGAGCTGCCCCTGTTAGGTCCACAGGTAAGCGAGTTCCGGTCCCTCATATATCGGCTGAATTGGGTGGGGAGGGAGACTCGTCCGGAAGCCAGTGGGACAGCATCTCTGTTAGCCAGCAAAGTAAATTGCCCCACGGTCGGAGACGCCCTAGTGGCGAACAAAATGGTGGACTACCTACGGAGCTCTGCCAGCCTACCCATCACGATATGGAAGCACCGGATTGGGAGGATTGCGTTTGCGACTGCGTCGGACTGCGGGGGAGTCGGTGCCAAGTCCGGGGAGCGTCCGCAACAAGCATGGCAGGTATACATGGCAGACGACAGCATAGCATCCGGGGAGAGATCCAGGGTATCGCCACTGTCGTGGCGCTCATGCAGGATTCGGAGACAGGTGCCGTCCACTTTGGCTGGAGAAGTGCAATCCTTGAGTGCTGCCCTTGCAGAGGCCGAGTGGATGCAGCTGTTGTTTCAGGACGCAGTTTTCGGCGCGGTTATCGACGAGTGTTGGCAGGGCAAGGTAGGCCCCTTTGCATCCTTGCTGAGGAAAGATTGCACCCTCAACACCCAGCCCACCAACAACCTGGCCATCGTCGATGCCAAGGGGATTTTCGATACTCTGGACCGGGACACCGGGGGTTCCAAAAACGACCGACGGGTGGCGATTGATCTATCAGTGTGCCGGGAGAGTTTATCGCGTCTCGGGGGGACCATCCGGTGGATGCCACGCCCCTTTATGCCAGTGGATGTGATGACGAAAGCAGATGTGAGTAAGGGGAACGCCGCACAGCTCCAGCTCCTCAAGACCGGCATGATGCGGCTTACAGCAGAGAAGGATTCCATCACGCACCGCCGTCAGGACCCGTCTTCCAAGGCCAGGTCCCGAGCAGCGTCGTCTCGTCAACTCTCGTTGCCGTCGTCGTCGGAGTTACGATCGACCGAAGGGAGGGAGGGATATTGAATTCTTTTGCACGTTTCACTTGCCTGCCTCTTGGGAGGCCGCACTGATCAGCTCGTGTTTCGATGCCAGGTCCTCTCTCCTTTTGTGAGCTCCTGTATAGTTTTAAGCTCACTGAAGTTGGGCCGGCTGAGGAATTCGCCTGTATGAGCTTAAACTATATACTGTTTGCAGTGTGTTTGTTAGTATGTTTGCGTGCCCGTAATCATCTTGGCTCAAGGGCACCCTCTGTGTTCTTATCTTGCGATCGGTCTGTCAACCATCACTGCTCGCTTCCGCTGCCGATGTTGGCGTGTCAGTCTGCGAGCAGGGGCTGTCGAGGATGCGCGTAATGGGTACATTGGGCACAGCCATCTCGCCTCATGAGGCGATGTTCCTGGCATTTTGGGGCGAAGGGAACTGCATTGTACCATGTGTCATTATGACTGCGGCTCGCCAATGCTACATATAGTCATCAATGGCATTCGCAAGCATGTTCAGTACGTTAACAGGAGGTTCACCAAGTCCAGTAAACAAGTGCATTTGATGTTCTCTGACTGGTCTCTACCTCAGTTGCGGCAGACCGCGTTACTAGAGATTTCAACGCAGCACCGGAGTTTTCTTGCAGCGTGCAGCGCCATCTTCTGCAGAAGCACCATCTGCAACTCGCGATCATACGCCTTAGTTGCGTGTCTTGCCAGCCCCCCCCCCAGGGGTCTCAGACATTCGCGTTCTCCAGAGTTCCCCGAAGTCCTCCAGGTTCATGAGCAACCCAACAAACAGACGCGCAACATCGGCCCTGAGACTTACAACGGGCTGATTTTTCTAATCCTCTTGTATTCGGTTCTCGTGTTTAATACAGCACCGTGGTCTCCACATCTCGGTTTCTCCCCCCTCCCTCCTCCTGCGTTGTTCCTTGGGTGGCTGTGAACTGCGCACCTGTCGCCACTTTCGTTGGCTTCTGTGCGGTCCAGCGGAGTGGGGAGGGGGGGCACACGCACCCAGACGAAACCTCGTGATTCCTCGGGTGGCTACGAATTGCGGAACTGTCGCCACTCTTTTTGGCTCCTGGGATGTCCAGCGTTGTTTGGGGGCATGCGCACCCAGGCGGGACTTCGCTGCTCTTTTGGTTGTTACGAATTGCGCAACCGTCGCCGCGTTCAAGGGCTCCTGGGAGGTCCAGTGGAGTCGGGGGGGTACGCGCACTCAGACGGGACCTCGCTGCTCCCTGGGTAACGCGAGCTGCATAATTGTCGCCATTCCCGGTGGGTCTTGGGAGGTCCAGCGGAGTCGGAGGCAACGTGCACCCAGACGGGGTCTCGCCGCTCCCGTGGTGGTTGCGAACTGCACAATTGTCGCCACTCTTGCGGGCGCCTGGGAGGTCCATCGGAGTCTGGGAGACACGCGCACCCAGACGGGACCTTGTTGCTCCCTGGGTGGCTGTGAATTGCGAAATTGTCGCCACTTCTGTGGGCTCCTTGGAGGTCCAGCGGAGGCGGGGGCCAAGTGCACCCAGACGGGACCTTGCGTCTCGTTGTGAGGTTGCGGATTGTGCAATTGTCTCCTCTTTCTTGGGCTCCTGGCAGGTCCAGCGGAGTGGAGGTGCACGCGCACCCAGACGAGATTGTGTTGTTCCCAGGGTGGTTGCGAACTGCGCAACTGTCATCACTTTCGCGGGCTCCTGGGAGGTTCCGCAGACTCGGGGAGGAGGGGCATTGGCACCCAGACGAGACTTCGCGGCTCCCTGAGTGGTTGCGGACTGCGCAATTGTCGCCATTATTGTTGGTTCCTGGAAGGTCCAGCGGAGTCTTGGAAAACGCGCCGACCCAGACGGGACCTCGCCGCTCCTTGGGTTGTTGCGAATTGGGCAATTGCCGCCGCTCTTGTAGTCTCCTGGGAGGTCCAGCGGAGTCGGGGGGGGTTACGCGCCCCCAGACGGGACCTCGCGGCTGGCTGCGGATTGCGCATTTGGAATTTTTCTTATGGGCTCTTGAGCGGTCCAGTTGAGTGGGGTGGGGGGGGCACGCGCACCCAGATGAGACCCTCGCTGGTCTTTGGGTGGTTGCGAATTGCGCAACGGTCGCCTTTCGTGTGGGCCCCTGGGAGGTCCAGCGGAGTCGGGAGGGCGTCGTGACATCGCTGCTCTCTGGGTGTCTGCGACTTGCGCAATTGTCACTAATTTCATAGGTTAGTGGGGGGTCCAGCGCAGTCGGAGGGCACGCGTACCTAGACGAGGACCTCGCTTCTCCCTGGGTGGCTACGAGCTGCGCAATTGTCGCCACTTTCAAGGGCTCCTGGGAGGTCCAGCGAAGGAGGGGGCCAAGTGCACCCAGACGGGACCTTGCGTCTCCCAGTGAGGTTGCGAATTGTGGAATTGTAGTCATTGTCTTGGGCTCATGGAAGGTCCAGCGGGGTGGAGGTCCTCGCGCACCCAGACGAGACCTTGCGGTTCGTTGGGTGGTTGCGAATTGCGCAACATTTGCCATTTCCGTGGGTTCACCAATGTCGTGTTTTTTTTTGCGAGGCGCGGCGGAGGTGAGGACAGCGTGGATCTTTTCGAGACCTCGCGGCTACCTCGGGGGCTGCGATGTGGGGCAATTGTCGCCATTTCTGTGGGTTGTTGGGAGGTGTCGTGAAGTGCAGGGCAACGCGGGTCCAGGCGAGATCTCACGTCTCTGTTGGAGGGTTGCGAATTGCGTAAGTGTGTCCACCTTCGTGTGCTCCTGGGAGGCACGGCGAAGTGCAGGGCGACCGCATGGCGCGCGCCCACGTGTCGCGCGGCGCCGTCTCGTCATGTAGGGCGCGGAAGTGTTGCCTTGCAGAGCGCAACGCGCCTGAACGCCACGTAGCGCACGGCTCTGTCCTTAGTGACCCATTCCTGCGCAGGTGTGCGACGCACGTGGCCCGACATGGTTAGGCGACGGATCTGAGAGTGTTGCATGTACCGCAATGTGTTCAATTATATGGAGCAGTGCACACAACTAGTCGCTTTGCGTAGGGAAGGGTTGGGCCACATCGCAGATAATTCTGTATTGCCCAAGCCTCCTGTGCGTTGGGTTCTCGTTTTGAACAGAGCATTGTTGTGTCCACTCCTTCTCCGTCTCTTCTCTCCCTTCTGCCTCATACTGGGGAGCTGCGAACTGCGCAACTGTCTCCACCTTCGTGGGCTCCTGCGATGTCCAGCGCAGTCGGGGGGCACGCGCACCCAGCCGAAACCTCGCGGCTCCCTGGGTGGTTGCGAACTGC
The DNA here is from genome assembly GCA_963575745.1 of Prorocentrum cordatum. Taxonomy (NCBI): domain Eukaryota; class Dinophyceae; order Prorocentrales; family Prorocentraceae; genus Prorocentrum; species Prorocentrum cordatum. Next base: position 606,688 of record CAUYUJ010011114.1, read on the forward strand.
GCAAAGTCGCCACTCGCATGGGCTCCTGGGAGGTCCAGCAGGTTGGGGGGGTCACCCATTTGAGACCTCGTTGCTCTCTAGGAGGCTGCGGACTCTGCAGCAATCGCCATTTTCGTGGGCTCCCGTGAGGTCCAGCGGAGTCGGGGTCGACGCAGTCCCATTTGAGATCTCGTGGCTCCTTGGGTGGTGGCGAAGTGCGCACCAGTTGCCACTGTCGTGGGCTCATGAGAGTCACAGCTGAGTGGGGGGGGGGGCACGCGGACCCAGACGATACTTCGCGGCTCCCTGCGAAATTGTCACCATCTTCGTGGGCTTCTGGGAGGCACGTCAGAGGGCGGGTCACGCGGACCCAGCCGAGACCTCGCGGCTCTGTCGGGGGCCTCTTGCGCAATCCTCGCTACTTTCGTTGGTTCCTGCGAGGTCCAGCGGAGTGGAGGGGCACGCGTCCTCAGCCGAGACACCGAGGTTCCTTGCGGGGCTGCAGTGTGCGTAGTTGTCGCCATTTTCCTGGGCTCCTGCGAGATCGAGTGAAGGGGAGGGGCATGCGGATCCAGCCGAGACCTGGGGCTGTCAAGTTTGCAATTGCCGCCGCTTTCGTCGGCTCATGTGAGGTCCAGCTGAGTGGAGGGGCACGCGCACCCAGCCGAGACCGGCTCCCTGGGTGGACTGCGAGCTGCACACTTGTCGCTACCCTCGGGGTCTCCTGGAGGTCCAGCGGAGTGGAGGCAGGCCCAATTGAGGCCTCATTGCTCCATGCGCTCGGATGGGGTGCTCCTGCGCACTTCTGGTGCTTCAATATGTTCGTTTGTTTTGAGCGGTCCTGGGTATGGTTGCCACATGCTTAGAAAGGCTTGGGGGTGTCGCAGGGTAATTTGCTGCAATCCGCGAACCACAGGTCTCGACTCCTTTCCCATGGGCAGTTCTCCACTTCTCCCCCTCTCGGAAAATGTCGATTGCCCTGGGGCTCAGAACCGCCCGTGGGAGGAAGTATCTGGAACAAATGGCGTGAGGAAAAGCCGTCCGACGCCCAAGCCCGATCGCGGCGGGAGCTGCGCACCTACACCGATCCTGGGCAGACCCATCCTGGGACAGGGAATGGCGCCAGGAAGCGTGACACCGATCCCGAGGCATCTTGTTCCCTGGTAAAGCCAGGAGGGCATAACACTGATCCTTGGTCCAGGATAGGCCTGGCCAAGGTCGGTGCTGGTGTACAGTTGGTGCCCTCTTGCTCGAGCGACACAGTTCTGGCCGTCGCCGTGGCGGTCCTTCTTGCGAAGCTGCCCTGCCGCAGAGCGCCCCTCGCAGGCGGACGCGCGGGTACCTGACGATTGCACAGGCTGAGGCCGGCCACGAGCAGGTCGTCATGACCAGGCCGCCCCGTAGGTGTGTGCTTGTAGAGACCTCCGGCCTGTGCCGCCGGTCCGGGGCGCTCAAAGGCTCAAGGATGATGCTCCATGGGAGCTCGTCATGTTTGATAGTAGTTTGTGAGCTTCACCTCGAGGGAGCAGGCGGGAGGATGAGAAGAGGGACAGGAAACTGGAGGAGCAGGGGGGGAGGAGGTTGTTGGCACTGCCAACTTGGCAGTCGCCTTAGGCAGTAACCTCAGAGGGTCTTTGATGCTGCAAGTGAACTCCCCAACAAAGCTCTCAGCTTGCAATCCAATTCATCCTTGTCCTCCTCGTCTCGTCCTTCCCCTTGTCGTCCTCCCCTTCGTCTTCCCATGCAATGGGCATCTGCTCAGCCTGCGCGTACAAGGATAAGGAGGAGGATGCGAAGGAGGAGGAGTACGATGACGACGACGGCGGAGGTGACGACGACGACGGCGGAGGCCTAAGTGGTGGCCGCCTCGGGGGAATGATCATTTTCCCTCCGTCTCCGTCAATAAACCCGCGCAGCGCATGTTCATTTCCCTTTATTTTTGGTGGTTCAAAAACCCTTTGCGATTCTGTATTGCATGGAATATTTGCCTTGTGTCCGTCTCTCGAGCTTGTTGGCGGGGTAGTCCCCGGACGGGTTGGCTCGCTGGTGGGTTGTTGGCCGGGTCATAGCGTGATTTGTTCATAGTGTGTTGGTTTTTTCCCTGTCGTTTCTATCTTCTCATATTTGAATCTTCGGCCCAGCCCGCGACCGTGCCTGGGTTGTGGGTCCGAGGCTTTTGGGAGTTTCTTTGGGGCCTCCTTGAAAGTGTCTCGAAACTCTGGGGGCTTTTTCTCTACTGTTTTCAATGTTTGGGTTGCGGTTGACCAAAACAAAAAACGGTAACCCAAAACAGACAACAATTGACGGAGACGGGAAAACACAAACAAACATGCAGTTTAGAACTATCACGCAACGGATCGCAAACCGAACCGAACACGGCGAGATGGCAATCCCCAAACGAAGAAATCTTGGCTTTTCATACGAAAGGACGGCAACAAGGATAACACACTTTGGCTTCGAATGCAAATTTTGGCAAGTCGATCTTGAAAACAAGGACAAACACGCCCCCAGCGTTTTGAGGCCTCCTTGGAGGCAGGTGCGAAGCGTTTTCGGGGCCTCTCGAGAGCCTCTTGAGGCCTCTTTTGGGCCTCGGAGCCTAGACTTTTGGGGCCTTTTGGGGGCTCGAGAGGGCGATATTTTCAAACGCACAGAACATGCCACGGGCAATCACTGATTTGTCCCGCTCGGGGCCCTCTTGGGGGTCCTCTTGGAGCGCTCTTGGGCCTCTTGGTCCGTCTTAGAGCCATCTTGGGCGTGTAGAATCTCTCTTGGGCCGTCTTGGCGGCCTTGGTGGCGTAGCCGTCCTCGCCCTTCCCCCTTTCCTGGGTTCCACATTGGTGCCGGTTCGCCCGTCTTCGCTGCCGCCCGTCGGCCTGTCCGTCGTCGTCATCGTCCTTGGCGGGTCGAGGCTCAGGACTTGGGTTTTTGGGCCGTTCTTTGCTCGTCGGGGATGCGCTCTCGTCGCCACGGCTGGGTCCGCCTCAGCAGTCTGGCCAGGGTGCGTTCCGGTAACAGGTCCAGGGGGCGCGGCGGCATGGAGGCGCGCGTGCACGCGCACCTTGACCTCGTGGGCCAACCCCCCTTGCGATGACGCTGTTGTTGGGGCGATATGCATATCAAGTGCACTTGGATTTGCATCTCGATATCCGATATTTGTGCATGCTGGTCTGCTTGTCGGCTGCACTTGGACTTGCGTTTCTTGTTGTATTCCGATCTCCGTTTCGATGTGCAAGTCGGGCCATGTTTCGAGCTACATTATAATGGTTATTTCGATCTGCATTTCGTGTATGTGTCGATTTTCAGGTCGGTATGGACTTCGATGCCAACTGGGTTCGCCTTACAATTGGCATTTCGATGATACCTCGATTTGCATTTCGATGCAGATGCCGCTTTGCATTCCGAATTGCATGTCGACGTTCATGTCGCTTGCAGTTGCATTGGTGTTGTGACTTGCCTTTCTCACGGATCTCTCCCGAAACGGAAACGCACCGTAGAACAACCGACCAGAACAGGCCACCCGAAGACCACGGGACTACCTCGGGACGACCATTGGACAACCCACGGGACAGTCCATGGCATGGCCCACGGGACGACCCAGGGGGCAGCCCATGGGACAGCCCACACCGCCCATAGGTCCCCCCCGCGCCCCGCCGCGAGACAGGACAGACCATGGTTCTTCGAACTAGCCCTCGCATCGGCCGACACATCATCGCCCTCGCGCAGATCCGCCTCGCCCGCGCGCGCGACACGAACCGAAGCCGGGGCCAACTTCCCTGGTGGGCGCCCCCGTTGCATTCCGGTCTCGCCCCCCAGACTCCGACTTTGGCAGATTTTTGGGGGTCCATGGAGGTCTCTGCAGAGGCCCGCATGAACGCCAGAAAGGGGCCCGAGAGCCCATTGACCCACCTCGACTCTCGATCCGTGGACCTCTCGCTCCTCTCTCCCCCCCCCCTCCCTTACCCTCAGCTGGTGAGGCCGCCGTCCATGCGCCAGTGCCGATCCCAGCCATGCTCGTCTGGGGCCCAGGATCGATGCTGTTGCATGCTCTCCGAGGCACATCGTCCGCGTGGGGGGTTCGCCACACCCGCTGACAGCCCCACATCGACCCCCCTCGCTGTCAGCAATCGTGCGCCGAAACCGCTCCAACAGACGGCCCAAAGTGCCGACGAGGGGAGCTTGACCCCCCCCAAAACAAGTCCTTCATGAAAAGCAGGACAGCCTCCGCCGACCCCGAGTCCGATCAAAGCAGGTCCCTGGACCCCTCCCAGGCTCCGTCCTTGGCAGCTTCTCGGGCCGAGTCTGGCCGCGGGGACGAGCACCTCCAGAAATGCCCAGCGAAACAGTCGTCGTCGTTAGTGATCGTTTTCTCATTCATTGTTTTGCCGATCGGCACGGGCCCTCGCACCGCCCCTCCCCCCAAGGAGTAGATCTTGGCTGTTTTTGTGGCGCGTGTTTCGAGCAGGTGCAATCTCCCCCATCGGACACGCAAACAGTCGCACTCAGCAGAGGTCCGGAGCCAGACCCCCCCCCTGTCCCCCTCCCCTTCCGCCCAATTTCACAACGCCGAAGAAGAAAACGCTCACTTGTCGTCGTTTTTGCCGTTGTCGTCGACGGCGTTTGTCACCACCCACCAAACCACCCCAACCCAACCCGAAGACCTTAATTTGCCCTCCATTTCCAGTGGGGGGTGGGGCGGGGAATATCGACAAAAACACATATGGACCCGTACCCCCCCCCAACCCGAAATGTGGGTTTTCGGGTTGGGTTGGGGTGGTCTGGTCGGTAACTAGTCAGTTTGCGGCGGTGGCGCCCTGCGGCGGCCCCCCTCAGGAGCGCCGCGTCCTTGTTCGAGTGTCACCGCAGCGACGTGGGCCTCGCGCGCCCCACCGTCCACAGCTGCGCCGCGCTGCAGCTCGGCATGCTCGACGTGTCGCGCGTCGCGGAGGAGCGCCTGCGCGTTCGTTTGTCCTCCTTCTCCCCCATCCTTGTCCTCCTCCTCCTCCTCCTTCTCCTCCTCCTCCTCCTCCTCCTCCTCCTCCTCCTCCTCTGGCGGCCGCGTGTCTGCCGCGCGCCAGAAGCACTGTGATCGGGAGCCGGCGCAACCCCCCAACCCAAAACGAGCATGGCGCTCAGCGGTTAGCAAGCCTCAGGGCCGAGGGGGTGCGCCGACCGGGGCCTTTACCTCGCATGCCCGGGAGCGCGGCGGCGACGTGCAGCAGGTCGCGTGTCCAGCGGCCTGCGGTCCCACCGCCAGGCGCCACACCTCCTTCGGGAAGTGCAGCACCAGCGCGGTCCCACCGCCAGGCGCCGCCCGGCCCAGCAGCGCTGCAGTCGCCCCGGTCGCCCCCGCACCGCCTCCGCGCGCCACCCTTCGCCCCGCCACCAGCTGCGCCGGGCGCCCGCCGCACCGCCGACAACGGCCGCTGCGCCAGCCCCGCGCCCGCCTGCTGCCGCCCGCGGCCTGGGCGGCTCTGGCCGCCGCCGGGCACCCCCGCCCAGCTCGCCCTCCTGCTCCGAGAGCCGCCCGGCGCGCCGCCGGCCGCGGCCCAGCGCCCCGCGCCAGCCCAGCGGCCCAGGGCCCAGCAGCGCAGCGCCGCCTCAGCCCCGCGCAGCAGCCGCCCGGCGCCGGCTGTCCCAGCGCCCAGCAGCAGGCCCAGGCCGCGGCCCAAGAGCAGCCTCAGCGCAGCCCAGCCGCTGGTGGGCCAGCTCCGGATTCAGCGCGCAGTTGAGCTGGTAGGCTCGCGCTCTTCCTGCTGCGGGTTTTCCGGGAGCTCTCTGGTCAGCGCCAGCAGCCAGGCCCGCGCCTAATTACCCGCCCAGCCGGCCGCCCCTTTCCACGGCGAACGCCGTGATGCGCTCACCTGGGTAGCGGGTGTGTTTGGCGCGCTCGGCCCGGCGGGCCGCCTCGCCCGCGCGTTTTGCCGCCGCGCGCACGGCAGACTCGTCGCCGGCCGTCGGGTGGCGGACAGTCACGTCCAGCCAGCGCCGGCCGTCGAGGTCGTCATACTCGACGTCCATGGCAGCCCGCCCCGGGACCAGGGCCTGCCCCCCTGAGGTTCTGAGGATCTCGCTTTCAGATCCAAGGCCTCTGGATCTCAAAACAATGGTTGGATCTCATTTTGAATGTTTTTGGCGTCGGATCTCATTTATCATGTTGGATCTCAAATTGTGTGTTGGATCTCAAGTGATGTGTTGGATCTCGTTTTACAGTTTTATGTTGAACATTGTAAAACATGTTAAAATCATGCACGAGCGTTTTGCACAAAACTGCATACATTGTTCAGCCAAGAGGCCAATCTGCATGATGTGCGTGCCCGCGTACGTGCAAGGTGTGACGCGCGCTGTTTCCGCGGGATACGCTTTCTGAGCAGTACGAAAATGCACCACTAGCGGTGTAAATTTTGATCCTGTCCCAGCGGTGTGGGTTTGGGTGATCGTTGGAAGCCCATAAGAGGGTTAGAAACATGAGTGTGTTGCGTGCAGTGCGCAAGTGTGCTTTTCCTCACATTGGGCTTCTCGCAATGTCGTCGTGACAGAACGGTCTCCGATCAAGGTCCGCGCGGGCCATAGCAACAATTGTTTGGTGCGGGCGCCGCGCCTATAGCGCCGCGTCCATTCAGTGTGTGTTGGAGTTGGGGTATGGGCCAAAATCCGCGCGCCAACTGCCTATGGGCCTGGGCGCGGCAGCTGCGAGCCGACGGGCCGTGGTTACTTGAGGGGATCTTGAGGATCCCAGGAATGCCTTATATAGGCATTGAGCCATGCTCCGTTACCATGCAATTGCGGGCAATGCGTTGCAGCAACAGAAAAGATAATAGTGGGGAGCGGGGGAGGCGCAATGTCGCCACGGTTGTTCGGCCCCCTCTCGGAAAATCTGTCAGGAACGTCGCCAACAAGGGTTTCCGCGCCTCGGCAAGGGCGAGCACCGCCCTCCGTCTCCTGCCCTCCTCCCGTCCTCCCGCGCGCCGCAAACGCTGACGCCCTATGAAGACGCCCTCCTCCTCCTCCCCCTCCTCCTCCTCCTCCTGCCCCTCCTGCTCCTCGTCCTCCTCATCCTCCTCCTCTTCACTTGTTCGGTTTCCGACTCACCGACCGATGAACTCAGACCAGAAACCCAGAAATCCAGAAATCCAGGCATCGACAAAAATCCAGAAACCCAGAAACAAACATCCAGAACTCAGACCAGAAATCCAGAAACTAAGCTCAACGAGCATCAACGCACGCGTTGAGTTTCGATGAGCTCGTTGAGCTCCTTCCTGTTTTCTAAACTCATCCCCTCCATCATGCAATTCCTCTTTCATCGTCCACATCCGTATCACTGGCGTGCGACTGACATGAAATATCGCGAGCAATGTGTTCGCCCTCGGCTACGCAGCGAAACTCCGCAGCAGGCTCCTACAGGCTCGTCAGGCTTCACGTGTAAGCTCGCAGGCCGCAGCGAATCTCACGTGTCGTTAGGCGTCATCTCGTAGGCTCGCATGTTCTCCCCCTTCTTCTGAGGCCGCTCCCGCTGCTCCTCGGCCGAGTCCTCGACGTCGACCGTCTGCGCGGCACCTTCGCCACGCTCCTGGAGCTTCCAATAGTGTTCCTGCGAGAAGTCGCCCTTTGGCATATCACGGCACCATTCATCTTGAGTCTGTCTTGGCCCCACCGGTGGATGGGGTGGAGGGGGCGTCGGCGGCATAATCCGCTGTGCGGTCGGGACCACGGGGCCTGCGTCAATTACGATATGCGCTGCCTTCGGGCGCGCCCTGGCGGCTGGCATGATCTGGACTGGTAGCCTGACTTCGCCCGAGCTGCCCACTGCTTCGTCCGAGCTGCCCGCTGCTGCGATACGTGCGAGATGCGTTTGAGCTGACTGGACGACCCCCTGAACGGCCTCCTGCAGAGGGTCCTCAAATCGCACGTTCGGAGCCCGGTGAGACCCCCGACGAAGTTCAATCGTAACTGGAATCATCATTTCAAAGGATGCTCCATCCAACCCTTGCGGTAGTTCTGGTTCCACTAGTGAGATGTGAAGCTTGACCTCTCGCGGCAGGGGCTCCTCCGAACGGGTCGCCATCGGATGAAGCTCTGTGGGTAATAGTTCGTTCCGAATGCCTTTCAAGGTTGGTTCGAACCAAAAATGGCTACGGATGCGTACTGATATTGCGGGTGACGGTGCCGATAAGTGGCGTGGCGAAGCGAGCATTGGAACGAAATGCGATTCTCAACAATGTGATGTTGTGTACACGTTTTTGCATGGAAACTCGCAGGGCTCATGAGACAGTACGTGGGCCAAACCCGTCCAACGATGTCGCAGCATGAAACTATGGTGATGCAGCATGCATCCTGAAAGCAACGAGTTCGCTGAATTGCTATTACATGAAATGCGTGCTACAAACGCGTCGTGGCGCATCGCCCCGAGAAACTTTAAACTGAGCGTCTGTGAACCTGCATTAGTGCTCAATGAATCCCCTCCCCATCCACCCCGGAACAAATGGCTTCTCTTACTTTCAGAACCCCGCCCCATCTCCCCTCAGCGTGCAATCGATGGGCGCCGCGCCCAGGCCAGTCACAAACTGCATTGGGGATCCCTGCCTGCCCTCATTGCGTCGACGATTGCTGAGCAAAAGTATTTTGGGCATGCAGAGGACGCTTTCAGCTCAGTAGGCTTTCCGTCGAACCGCTTCCCCTTCTGAATTGTGAGGCTGCCCTTCGGCTTCATGACACCCTTCCTACCTACCCTGGCGAGGTGCGACGACACGATTGCCGAATGTATGTTGGTGTGAATCTCCAAGCATTTCGGCGTGTCACCGCCGAATTCGCCGAGCCAAGTTGCGAACCTAAAGGCGCCTCCAAGGTGGAGGGCTTCTGCAATCCAAGGGACGGAAAACATAATCGAATTAACTGGCTGCTCGACTGCAAAACGAAGCTGCTGAAGGAAGCAGAGGTTCAGGAGCCACGCCAAAACCAGGCTGGATGAATTGGCCGCGTCCCCATCAGGAGTGCCGTTCCCTAACACGTTCCACCCGCGCAGGGATCGGCTGTAGGTCGATCGGCGCAAGAAAAATAGCCACGTCTTGCACTCTGGGGAGCACCGCACCAGCCCATTAGCGCGAGTGGACAACACCAGGAATGCCGCGAACAGCGTGCCCAGGAGTGTCGAGATATTCTGGTGGCAGTGGTCTTCCCTGTCGTAAGTTGCTACTGCGAACCCCTGAGATGCTGCCAGACGGGCCGCCCCTGCAGCGCCACTGAAAAGCATAACGAGGTCAAATTTGCGATTCATGTCGGGCCAGCTCAGCACCTCCATTGAAGCCAGGCTGACCATCTTGCTGGAGTCGATGGCGCAAGGCAGCATTGCGTGCTCAGCAGCGCCACCATTCGCCACAGCCAGCTCCTCGGCGCGCTGGACCAACCACGCTGGGGCCGCCATCAGGATCAATGGATGCTCAATTGTCCTTGGGGCAATAGATCCTGGCATCGAGCCCGAGCTGCGAGATCAGATTGAACGACCGAAAAATGCGAAACTCAAACTTCTGTTGGTGAGCGTGCTCTGCAGCTGTGCGGAACAATAAATTGAGCGATTCGTCTGTCCTGACAGCGTGTGCCGTAGGGTTCCCATGCCGCCGAATCCTGAAGGGGGGCGCCGATCCCCCTCCCCCAGTGGACGCATTCCCTCCTCCCCCCTCCGCCTTCCTTGCCCCCCCTCCCCCGGTGGGCGCATTCCCTCCTGCCTGGGCCGCCCGTCCCCCCAATGCTCGCTTTCTGGATGGCACGCAGCAGTCTCCCAACGCTTCCTGCATGCACTCCCGTAAACCCTTGTGCGTAGCAGGTCGCATTGGGCGATCGTCTGATGCCTTCCTTTGAACCCCAAAACGGTCCGAAGAACGAGGCGCGCCACGAAGTGGAACTTGGGTGCGACATGTACACGACCACGCTCGCATCTCGATAAACACAACACCACGCTATCGAAGAGCCCCTGTTCGGCTTCCCTCGGGACCACTATCGGGTGTAGCTTCAACGAACTGTAGAAATCCCAGGTCGCCTCTGCAGCAATTTTCACGTCTCTGTGATGGGGTATGCCTACATGCTCCTTGACCAACTCGATGCAAAATTGTAGCAGTATCAAACACTCATAAGCTTTCAATACCATCGGTTGGCCCACGTGGACTCCGTCGATCAACGTTGAGTCATCTGGCGAACCACCTATCGTGGATACCGTTAGATCCCCAATGCGTGACCCACTAGGTATGCATGCATCGTGTTGCCACTCGAACAGCCGACCACGGACGTGCTTGATGTTTGCCTCAATGCGGGATTCTTTACCCCCCCTGCTCCCCCACGGGTTGAGTAATATAATTCTCCATAGTATGGTGGATGCTATTCGCATGATGAGGCCGAAGCATCGGGTGCGCATGATATCTACAGCGATGGATGATGATGGCTCAATTCCCAGCTCGGGGTCGGTAAACACTGGGTTTGGGTGCACTGCTGGCCCCCGCCTGACACCGTGCACATCCTTTCCTTTTCGCCAAAAAGATGCTGTGAACGGAAGCGATGCATCGTACAAGTCTTGCGGGTTGGGGAGCGTGCTAGAGGGCAGCAACACATCACCTGCGCGTAGCTTCAACTCGTCGACGCCCCTGTCCAGTGTAGGGCCGTGGTCGCGCCTCCCTGCCTTGAAGACTATGCAGCCACGAATCTTCTCGTGAACCTCTGGCGCGTCAACTTCAACATGGTGTGTGCTCTGAACACAAAACTGCTTATACGCACCTGGGCGCACGGGTTCCCAGGGCAGAAAGTCTAGGGATATCAGTTTGTAGTGGTCGTGCATGTCCTCACGCGTGCATTGGCAGAATGGGCACGGGTTGTTGTTGCTGGAAACAGACGGGACGCCGTGCGTCTTGTTCACGTTGGACCAATCCCCCCGCAACCAACCCACCAAGGCGCAGAAGCCTAGGTTTTCGCCGTACTCTTTTAGCATAGTCGACATAATGTGGTCGCTCGCCCACTCCTCCCCAGATACGTTTACCCTTGGTCGTTTTCCCCTAGCCATGGCACGCAAACAATACTGGGTATAGTTAAGTATTGACCACGTCGAGTGCCATCCTTTGCACCCGCACCTGCAACTGAGGGAATTTCGCCAAATGCCGAGTAAATGTCTCTTGTGCGTGGTCATGTTGACTATCCAGTACCCCGTCGTCGTGTCGCAGTTCGCCGAGAGAGGGGACTGGTACTGAACGCCGCCGGTGTAGATGCCTAGTGCAAGGGGCGGCGGCTTGTTCTCGGCCTGGCACTTCCTATACACAGGGTGGTCATAGTAAACCTGCGGCCAATTTGTGGCCGCGCACTCGCTGAGCATGGACGGTGTATTCCTGACTTCGTCCGCGATGCTTTCGAACACTAGCGATACTTGCAAGCGGAAATCTGTTTCAAGACTGGTTTTCGGTTGACACCTGGGTACCATAATGTGTTCGTAGAGTTGTGTGTCTTGTAGCAGCTTGTCTAGGTCACGCTGGTACCTACCCGATTGCCAGCCTGGTGGCATACTGTACTTTCCGAAGTCCCCCCCCACGCACCCTGCCCGGTGAGCGTAATGACATGTAATCCCGAAATCTTGTGCAGAAAGTTTACCAACTGCGTACAACGATTTGAGTTGTTTGAGAAGCAAGGCCCCCCCCTGTCTGATCTCCTCAGTGAACTCCGAGAACTCTGCCTTCGCGTACTCTGGGACGTACTGTTCCAATGTAAGAATATTTATCTTGCGTTTTTTGTTTGGTCTAATGTCGGCGGCCATCAACTCGCAGAGACAAACGATTTGTTCAGAATCGGAAGGTGGCCACTGGATTGACGCGTGCTCGATGCAAGACGTCTGCGGAGCGGTCCGACGACGAGAGCAGACACCATCGATGCATGACTGACGACTGTGCACTGCTTGACTCCGATGCGTGGACACATGAACTCGACAAACGCAGCAGTGGCATGCATCACGACAATTCATGATGGTGGCAGCCAGCGTCACCACTTCAGCTGCGGGAGAAGCGCAAGCTTAAACATCGCATGCGCTCAAGCAGAATCTTTGCCGATCGGTAGAGACACATGCAACTCGCCCCACACCCCAAAACTTGTCGCGATGGCGTACTCAATTGCTCATGGCCCGCAGCTTCCACCCCCCCCCCCCCAAAATAGAGGAACCTCTGCCCCCGCATTCCAGTGAGAAGCCAGACCCCTGCCAGACCCCTTCCAGTGAGAAGCCAGATCCCTGTCATATGCTAATCCGAATCCGCTCTGAAAGAATGGAAGCGATGACGTCGTCACAGAGGTCCTTCCCCAACCATCAGCGTATGCAGTTTTTAATGGCATTGATATCCAGAACGTCGTAGAAACGACATGTTTGTTTTACCTTGGACGCGTCGAGATTAGATTCCTCGCTCATTCGATCGGCAGTCTGCTGACTATAAAATGCTCGCCCGACTGGGCGCCTAGCTACTAGCCTGGAGCACTGGCGCACGTGCATGCGTGTGTGTGTGTGTGTGTGTGTGTGTGTGTGTGTGCGTCCCTGCCATTTCCACTCCCATCAAAGCCACCCCCCCAGCATGCGGCGTGCGGGCTGCCCTTCGTCAGCGCGGGCACGAGAAAGATAGCTGCCTCATGCAGCGCCCCAGGTACCTGGCGTCGGAGCTCTTAGCGCATCTGTAGCAGTATCAGACCCCACCCCGCACACGTGATGACTCCAATTCATTGCAATCTGTGTCTGTTCGCGAAGAATCACACTTCCAGCAAATTCGAACCCACTGGTGCAGCCTCGCCCACTCCAGATTCCAAATCCAGATGCTGCCTATGCCGATTTCAGATCCAGATCCTGGAAAACATATCCCGACCATGCCGGCCTCAACGAGATCAACGCTTGGCGTTGACATGCGTTGATCTTCGTTGAGCCCCGCAGCCCGCACCAATATTTCCACAGATTTTCAAAAAATCTGGGGGCTCAACGAAGCTCAACGGGGGCTCAACGGGGCCCAACGCGGCTCAACGCGGCTTCGGGGGAGCACTTTAGCTGTGAAAACACAGGGTTTGAGCAGGGGTCAACGAAGCTCAACGGCACCGAGGCTCAACGGGGGCTCAACGGCATGTCAACGGTTGCGCGCGGTTGCGGGGCTTCGGATTTTCAAGAAAATCTTCCCGCGCATGGAAATTCAGAAATCTCGTTAGATTTTCCAGGAACCGATGGCAAAAGCACAGAATTCCTAGATTTCACCCTCCCCCCCTCCGACTCCTCACAATTTCCCCCTTCCCAACCTCATCCTTCCTGCTCCCGTATCCCCCCGCCCTTCCCCCCCCCCCTCCACCTCGAGCCCGTCCTCCACGTTTGCGTTCGTCGTGTGTTTCGCCTCCCCTCCCAGTGAGCCGCGCAGCTGCGAGAGTACATGTAGTCGCACCCTCTGCTTCACTACGATGTAGTGCCCGTAATCGCCTGGCACAGCGAGGAGTGGATGGGAATGGCGGGTGGGGGCGACGAGGACGGCGAGGGCGACATTGAGGAGGGGGGTTAGGATGGCGACCAGGAATTGCATCAACATAATTTGTGTCGGTTGCACGGGTGGTGAATAAGCAGAGTGGCAGGACGTGAAGAGAGAATGGCAAGGGGCATTGATGATGACTAGACGGCCGAGGACGCGCCTGTTGGACGGACGACGAACACGAGCTTGAAGATGAGCATGATGATTGAGGGTGTGGACGTTGAGGGGAATTGGGCAGGACAAGGTGTACGAGGAGGACGAGGAGGAGGAGGATGAGGAAAGTTGACCAGGGCTCGCCTGCCAGAGCACGCGAGCATCGCTCCCATGATCAGCTCGAACACCCACTAGCGCTTCGGCTTGGCGATGCGCTCCATCTCCTGGTCCCGCGCCAGCTTCTGGCTGGTGAGCATGCGGGTTTCCAGCTGTAGGGCCCGCACGACTGGGTCGAATTTCTCACTGAATTCAGCGAGGTAGCGATCGAACTGGTCCACTTTATTCTTCTTGTTCCACTTGGCGCGCAGCGCGGAGAGGTCGTTGGAAGAGACGATCGACGGGAAGACATCGTGGTCAGCCTCCATGCCGTCCAACTGCTTGAGGGCGTTCTGCATCGGCTTGAGGGCGTTCTGCATCTCCTTTGCGGATGACCAGCCTGGATCCCTGTTGATCTGAGTGAGGACTGACTGCGCTGACACCTTAGCCGCGCTGCTATTCATCTTAGTCAGCTTAGCGGTTGCCATGCACTTGGCTGCAAGGGTTGGTTCTTTCTTTGGTTTCTTGCGGGGCGGCTCGGGATCCTCAGAATCCTCATCAGGCCCCCCCTCAGGCTTTCCCGTATCCTCCTCCTCCTCCTCCTCAACCTTCACGGTGCGGCGGGCCTTGCCGCGGCCGCCACCACGAGAGCTGCCTGCGCCGCCCCCAGTGGCCTTGCTCGGTGGCCCCCTCTTGCCCTGCTGCCCAGTGGCCTTGCTCGCGCCAGCGGCCTTGCTCGAGGCCGCCGCGCCCGCCTGGACTCCTCCAGCGCCGTTGGCTTCCGCAGCGGTTTCCTCCTCCAGCGCCGCGGGTTTCCTCGGCTGCACTGGCTCCTCGGACGGCTGCGCCTGCGTCACCTGCGTCACTTGGGCTGCGCCTGCGTCCTCGCATGGAAGACCAGGGGGCGCGATCATCAAAAGGATGTGCAGCATCGAGACGATCGATCCGTGAGACCGATCGGCATCGTTGAGCGATCTCCATTCGATGATCCTGCTTCGATCGACCCCTCCCGATGACACAGAAATCAATTGGTAGTGACTGAGGGTGTGTTTCGCATCTGGATGCGCCTTCATATTCTTCAGCTGCCTCTGCAGGTACATCTTCTTGGTGTGCTCCCACGTCTCAGTCACCTCATCCTCGATGCCTTCTGTTTTGTACAAGTAGAGTGCGGCCTTTCGCCGCGAGCACCATTTCACCCATGGAAACCCTACTGCGACACATGCAAGGCAATAGTTTGCCGCGTTGCGGCATCCTTCAGCGCCGCCGCCTTCCTCAACCACAACCCTCCCCGCTACGAGGTATCGCGCCTCGGAGTAGTCTCTCTTCTTCTTGGCTTTGGTATGCTGGTGGGTCTCCATGAAGACGTCGAAGTTCTTCCTCAGCCACTGCTGGCGATGCTGCTGCTGCGCTTCGGTGTCGCCCTTCTTCGCCTCGTACTGCTTTTTCTCCTCCGCGTTCTGCGGGTTGTTGATGTAGCGCTGCCACTTGCCGCCCATGGGGTTCCCCTTGGACCCCCGGGCGTTGAAGCGAAAGTTCTGCTCCTTCGCTTGGGCCCAATACGCTGGCATCTCCTCCTCATCCTCTTCGCAGTCCCTCAAGTCTCCCAGGGTGCCGACGTCCGTGCTCGCCATGCTGTTCACATCGGCGTCTGCGTAACGCTGATTCATTTTCTGGACGAAGATGTCCTTCAGCTCCTCCTCGGTGCGAGGCTGGAGTTTGTCGCACTCGTTCACCAGGCACTCGGCCTTGGGCTGAGGGTGATGCAACAAAAACGGAGGGGTGACTGATTGGAGAACAGTGTAATGAAAACGAATTGGTGGAGGGAGGAGGCAGGATGGAGGGGACAGGAGGGAGGGATCGGGAGGAGGAGGGGGGGGGATGCGGAGAGTGGGTGAGCAACAATGGGGGACGGATGAGGTCAGACAAGAGTGGAGATCAAGGATGGCGGAGGATGAGGAGAAGCGGGGGGGGGCAATGAACTGCGGGGGGTGGGAGGGAGGGAATTGGGCTGAGGGGTTTCCCTCTCTCCCCTGGCCCTTCCTTTCGCCCCCGATCCTCCCCAGCCCCATCGTCGTCATCCTCCTAGGAGCCACCGCCATTCCTCAAGAAATCTTAGATATTTTTTTGACCACCCATGCAGCGCCTCGCGACACAGGGCCGCCGCCAAGTCCAGGTTGATATTGACGCCGTCGAGGACGCTGTGGCTGCCGAGGGCCGCCGCCACGTTCGCCCCGTCGATCTGCGCGCTGACAGCCGCGGGCTTCGGCTCCGCGCAATTCCCAGTGAGCAAACTGAGTGGCGAGGTGGGCGCGGGGGCGGCGACCAGCGGCGCCTCGTCGGTATCGGTCGATGGGACCTCGGGGACGCTTGGTAGTACGGCGCCAGGTTGTGGATCAACCTCCCCAGGCTCCACCTCCGCCTCCTCGAGCTCCTCCTCCTTCGCGTCGACGTCGAGGGGCACAGCCTTTCTGGCATCGATTGTTGACAAACACCACCCAAACCATACCCCACGGCCCGCGGTACCCCCTCTGCCCCCATTGTCCACTTTCGGACCCCGAGTCCACAAACCCAGAGATTTCATATCCACCTCCACCCTCCACCCAGCCCCGCCCGCAGGCCCAGTGAGTGACGGTTTTGGCGGACAATCGACGCGGCAGCCTCCGCCATGGCGGCAGCGTCCGTCATGCTGGCAGCAGCAACGCCCCAGGGGTCAACTTACGATGCCAATTGGCCGAACCCTTTCGGCAGTAATGCATTCGGACCGATATAGGCAAACGGTTGACCCAGAACGACCTACACGTGTAAAGGCTCCTGATTTTCATCGCCCGACCCTCATATTGATCCGCATCGTCAATCCCTAAGCTAGTTTTTTTTGGTGCGAATGTGTTTTTCCATATCGACTTGGAGTTCACTCCCTGGAGCTGTCGGCAGTGATCTCGGGTGCACTGTTCGGGCGCGGTACAAAGTGCATTTACTGGAGCGGCCCCATCTCACCCCTTAATGGTCTGAGTGTTGTTTTGTGACGCTTCAGCCTCGGAAAATTCTTGCTTCCTGCATCAATTACTAATCGAGCGCACGCGCCTACGAAAGAACACGAGATCGACCTATGTAGAATTATGAGAGCCCCGAGCCCCCTCACAATCCGTGCTGCTGCCGAAGTCTCTCCAGCCACGCGGCGCTCCTCGAGCTCGAGGTCGCGGGCGCGCCCGACAGGATGAACGAGCCCTCCGTCGGCCCAAGGAGCTCGCCCATGGAGACATCCGACTCCTGAGGGCGTTCATTGATCCACTCACCCTTTTGGCACCATCATCACATGTGATCATGACACTGCCGCAACTGCTACCGACGATTGGGGGTTAATATCAGTATAATCGCGCAGCCGCCGCGCTTGCCGTCATCACGATTGCACGGCCGCCGCACTACCATACTGATATCATGACCGCAGTGCCGTTCCAAGGGACAGACACCTCAACGAAGATCAACGAACATCAACGCATGCCGTTGACATCGTTGATGTCCGACAGCCCTGATATTGATACTGTCGGTCCTCAGCGCTGTGGTCATTCTCGACCCGCGGCTGCTCGGGCGCCTGCTTCTTGGTCACTGCCTTCTTCGGGCGCGCCGGTGGAGCGGCCGCTGGGCGCTTGCGGCTGCGCGCGGCAGGGCCCTCCTCCTCCTCTTTCTCTTTCTCCTCAGTCGTCGTAGCCTCCTGAGCCTTCTTTGCCTCCTCCTGAGCCTCCTCAGCCTCCTCCTCATCGGCCTCCTCAGCCTCCTTGGCCTCCTCAGGCAGTGGCTCCGAACCCTCTCCGTCGAGCTGCCCACTGATCGCCTGCGGCGGCGGGCACTCCTCGGCAGCCTCTGGCGTTCCATTGTTGGAGGAGTCGTCGTCGTCTACCTTCGCAGCTGCAGGCCGTTTCATCTCCTTGGAGGCGGCGGTCTTCTTAGAAGTTTTGGTTTGCGGCTTGACGAACTTCTTCTTCTCCAACTCTGCACCGTCCTTGTCGAGCTCCCCTTTCATGAGCTTCTTCATTATGACAGTCATGCCTTCGATGGCGGCCGCCGTCTCCGTTTCGTCGAAGTTGGTGGTCGTCAGCTGGACCACTGGTTTCGAGCCGCAGCCGTCCTCGCACCTCCAGACGCGCAGCATGTTGGTGTACCTCCACTTCCCGTCCCCCAGCGTTGAAGGATGAGGGGATGAGGACAGCGAGGAGGAATCAGAGGATCGTCATCTCCTCACGCCTCCCCCTCCCCTGTTTGCTCCCGCAGGCCATCCGTGCTCCCAATGATCGCACTCCGTCCACCCGTCCATCCAGATGAAGCCTGCACTTCCCCCCCCCCTCACGTGTTGTTGGACGCCCTGTACTGCACATCGTCCTTCAGCCGCCAGGTGACGCCGTCGAGCGTCAACTCCGAGAGGTTTTGGACCCTGCCCTTCTTCCCAGAGGTATCCTTCTCCTTCAGGTCACTATATGTCAATGTCGGGATGCTCCATGTGTGACCGTCCGCCCACTCAGCAATTACATTATCATCCATTGAGGCGTCAGGCGGCACACTGAGCGGCTTGGACGCCTGCACTGGCCCGAGCTTGCCGCCACCGAGCAGCGCCTGGCGATTGACCACCTGGGCTCGAATAGAGATTGCTATCGTGTGACGCCCGCCCCCCATCAATCCATGACCTACTTCCAGTGAGCCGTTCGCCCACCGACATCCCACCCCTCCATCCCGCCACCTCCCCAAACCGTTCTCCCACCACCCACCCTTGCAGCCCCTACATCCACTCCCCCTTGAAACACGTAGTAATCTTTACTCCAACCCGCCTCCGCACTCGGATCGTACCGGTGGTTGTACTCCGTTTTCTCTGCAGCGACAGCCTGGGCTGGGGATGCCATCGAGCTCTCTGGATTCGGAATCCCGCGCAGCCTGTTTCTGGGATCAGTCAGATGTTTCTGGGATCAGTCAGATGTTTTGGGGGTCCTCCGAAATATTTGTTAATGTTTCACCGATTTAGAAATCCCGCTCAGCCTTTCCCTCCCGTATAACAACAAACAAAATAAGCCATTCTAACAAGTCATCCACCTTTTTTTTTCGCCTTAATAGCAAGCTGGTCCACATCACGACGCATAGCTCTCAGTCTTTTGGCCTGTTGTCCTGCCCATTCAACTTTCTGAGATCCGAGATGCCACGTAGTTTCTTTGTCATGTGCCACTTTTACCAAGTGCCGAGAAACGTAAGACTGCGATTCACCAACTGGGATGCCGAGCAGCAGCTTCGAGTGTGCCTCAAGTTTATCTTCGACTTTTGGCCCAGTCATCTCCTTAGCGTTGAAAAGGGGATGGTCACATGGAGGGAATGGTGAGGAGGGTCACGACGAGGATGGAGGAGGAAGAGCTGGAGGAGGAGGAGGAGGAGGGGGAGGGGGAGGAGGAGGAGAGAACTGTCTTGTCGGCACCCTCATCCTCCCGTACGGCGGCCAGCCACTCGGCATCCGCGGCCTGGGTCTGAGGCGCTGAGCTCGCCGAGCGGCTGATTCGCAGACGAGGAAGATGAAGGGGGTCTAGGGGGATGAGACGGATCAAGGCGATGAGAGGCAGGGTGAGGTTTGTAGAATGACGTGGAGGGAGGGAGGAGTGGGAGGAAACGGGGGAGGTCGTTTCGAAGCTTGGGCCCCGTCCCCATTGAAAGCCTGTCTTCGCGGTACGGCATCAGCGTGGACGTCTTCATCTCCGCTTTCAAGTGTGAAAGCAGTTTCGCATCATACTCGGGATTGGGCGGCATCCTTGAAAAAAGTTCGAGCCAGCTGCACTGCGCGCCACAACACCAGAAGCAACAGAGTACGTGGTTCCACACGGCACTGTAACGGCTATGGGACTACGCGATCACACAGCACCGCGCGCAACGCACCGATGTTTATGCAGATATGTATGTATGCATGTATGTGTGTATATGTATATATACATTTATACACACATCCCGACGCGCGCCGCACCGTTCACACAGCACCACGCGGACCTGTCCGACTATGTGTTTATATCGCGCACGCTTGTTTTTTACATGTAAAGACTGTATTATCATATGTATTGGATCTGGATCTAGTTTAATGCTTTGTATGTGATTTAAAAGCTTGGATCTCGTTTAAGTGGCTGGATCTCGTTTAAGTGTTTGGATCTCGTTTATGGCTCTGGATCTCGTTTCTATTGTTTTTTGATGCGGATCTTGTTTATAGCTGTGGATCTCAAAACAGATGTCAAAAACGTTCGGATCTGAAAACGAGATCCTCAGAACCTCAGGGCCCCCCCGCGGCGCGTGGGCCCTGTCCCACGTGGGCACCCGCTGCTCGTGCAGCGGCGAGCAGTGGCACCACCTGCCGGCGAGGCTGCCCGCGGCGCGCGCAACGCCCGCGTGCCGCTTGACGACGCCCCCGCCGGGCTGACACAAGGCCGCGTGGAACCCCGCCGGATCCAGCGGCGCTTGGCACGGCGCGCCGCCAGCCGTCTGGTTCTGGCAGGTCGCCGCCGCGCGCTAGCTCGTCTGTGGGGCACTCCGGCCGCGGCAGTTGGGCGCGGCTGCGAGTGGCCGTCTGCCAGTGGTGGTCCTTCAGCGTGCAGGCCAGCTCCGTGGGATACTGGAGGTAGGCGCCGGCCCTGGGCCCTCCCTCGGACAGCAGCGACGCCTGGTTGCAGTGGCGCATTCGCTGCTTCGCAGCAGCATGGGTTCTCTTATGCACCATAGCATCCAGGGTCTTCTGCTTTGTCGGGTGCCCCAGCAAGGCGTCATGGGGCGCCGCTGGCTCAGGGTCCGCGCCCTGCGCCATGTCATCCCGGGTCGCCTCGAGTGCGGCTGCGGCATGTGGCAGCGCCTTTCAGCATGTCTGCAAGAGTGGAGACTCCTGAGACATTGAGGTCGTCCCGTACCTCCTCCGCCGCCTGCGCCCACGCCGCCCGCCAGGCGGGCGCCCGTCTCGTGGCCGCCCACTGCGCGCCGGCCCCTCCGAGTTTCGTTGGCAGGTTCAGCAGCTCGCACGCATCTGGCCTGAGCTGTCGCCCCAGCAGCTTCTCCTAGCAGCCCTGCAGCGCGGCGTCGTAGTGGAAGGTCTCCTCTCCTGCGGCCAAGGCCAGCTGCAAGTTGTGCTGACAGGCGTTGCAGGCGTAGGCGTTGAGCAAAGCGCCGGCCGCCTGCAGCTTCAGCCCCCCAGCTTGGCCCAGAGCCTCTCGAGGCGCGCCGTGGCCCCGTCCAGCCCGCAGCCCTGCCCGCCGAGAGGGAGCGCCGCCCCGTCGGCGTCTCCAGGAGCCCGGAGCTGCGCGCCGAGGACTGGCAGCACCACCAGACCAGCGTTTTGTCGCCGTTCAGTTCCAGCCCCAGCGGCGCGAGCACCTCGCGGAGGCCCGGCAGCGTGCGCCGAGGCTCGCCCGCACCACCAAGTAGGAGTCGTCGAGGTAGGAGTACAGGCGGGCGGCTGGGTCCAGCTGCTGCAGCCTGTGCAAGAGCTGTTCGAGGGCGCGCCGCTGCCCCACGGCGAAGGCCGCCCGGGACAGGGGGTCTCCCTGATCGAACCCGCGCCGCCTCCAGCCCGCTTCGAAGGGCCCGTCGGCCGTGCGCCAAGAGTGCTCTGTGGGGCCCGGGTACCAAGCCCTCAGGGCCGCCGCCACCTCGGGGACAGCTTCGTCCAAGGCCTCGAAGGCGGGGCCGCGGCGCATCCGTTGGGACGCCCCCTTGATGTCCACCTTGATGAACGTCGCGTTCGGCCGAGCCTCCGCGAGAGCCTGCAAGCCCTTATCCAGCACGTTCGCGTCGCCCTTGCGCCCGGCGCCCTACTGGTGCTTCCCGGCAGCTTCAGTTAGGTGGGCCTTTCGAGCCCGCGCCAGCTCGCGCAGCCCCAGGCGGCGGAGCGCGGCGCCCACCAGCAAGTGTCTCACCTCGCCGGCGCCCTTCGCGAGCGCCACGAGCTCTCCCGTGCGCAGCGCCTCGAGGGCCTCCCGCGGCAGCTCCCCGAAGGCGACCCTCGCAGCAACCCGGGCGAGCAGCCGCGCCCTCTCGCCGTCGCTCCTCGCCCCCAGGTGCTCCAGCCGCGTCCCCAGCAGGCCCAGCGCCGCCAGCCGGGAAGGGCGCCGAAGTAGTTTGCGCATCTCCCACTCCATCTCTTCTCTGAGCTTGGGACTGGGCAGGTCAAGGCGCGGCACCGCGCCGGCGCCGTGTCCGGGCTCGTCTGGCGGGAAGCTCGCCCGCAGCTTCTCCAGCTTGGCGGGCGAGGGGGGCCTCCTCCTCCTCGGAATCGGAATCGGGGTGTCAAGGCATGTGACATGGCTGCCTATCTCCTCCTCCCCCTCCTCCTCCTCCTCCTCCTCCACCTCCTTCCCCCCTCCAACTTATGGTGGTGGTGGTGGAAAACAGGCCCATCAGCAGACGAGCCCTGAGATTCAGAGGAGGAAAAGGTACCCATACCTCGACCTTTTCCTCGTGTTCCCTTTCTTGGGCCTCCTGGGAGGTTCTCGTCGCCACCGCTGGATTCGACTCGCAATTCCTAGTGAAAGCGCACCCCAGGGGAGGTCCAGGGAGTAGCGGTATCGGTGTCTTCTGGCCTCTCCAGAGATCCTTGCGTCGCACTTTAGTTCGCAGCGGATGAGTATGTCTCGTACTGGGCACCTGGGCCACCACAGATCGACCTGGCTCGAAAAATGCAGCAAACATGTATGGTCCAAGGCTCTGGCCGTGATGTTCCCTCATGCTATTGTCGTTTCCGCAACGGCGGATCTCAGGGAAGTTCGCGGAAGAAAACAACATGTTAGCCAGCGTTGACCCCACACAGCAGGCCAGCGTTGACCCACACCACACACGTGGTGCAACGCGTGCGATGCAACCTATGTAATGCAATCTCTGCGGTGCAATCTATGCGGTGCAATATTGTGGTGCAATCTACGAGGTGCTACCTATGTAATCCAATGTTTGCAGTGCAATCTATGTGGTACAATATATGTGGTGCAATTGACTACCCTGCACCGCGCTTGACCACCTCCACTGCTCGCGCAAACATCCCACCCACCCACCCGCAATTTGGTTTGCAAAGTCTCTTAAGACCGTGACGGTGGGTACCAAATGGCACTTGGCAACGACAGCGACGCCGCCGACGACGACAGCGACAACGACGACGACGACGCCGCCGACAACGACTAAGACGACACCGACGACGTCTCCAACGACTTCGACGACGACGACAACGACGACGACGACACCGACTACGACGACGACGCCGACGGCGACGACGACGACGCTGACGCCGACGACGACGACGACGACGAGCTCCGGGACCCAGCACAGATGACGCTCCGGGGACGTCTTGGAGCCTTCGGGAGCGCCTCAAGGGAGGAGGTCGAAAGCTCCAGGATCTGAGTGCGGGGGTCGAGAGCTCCGGGACCGAGCACAGACATCGTTCCGGGGTCGTTTTGGAGCACTCGGGAGCGCCTCAAGGGAGGGGTCGAGAGCTCCGGTATCTGAGTGCTGGGGTTGAGAGCTCCGGAGACCAGCCGCGACTTGGCTCCAGGGGCGTCTTGGAGCCCTCGGGGGAGCTCCAGGATCTAAGTGCTGGGGCCGAGAGCTCCGGGACCGAGCACTGATATCGCTCCGGGGTCGTCTTGGAGCCCTCGGGGGCGCCTCAAGAGCGCCCCAAAAAGGCCGGAGAAGCAAGAAGGCCGACGACGACGACGGCGGCGACGACGACGACGCCGACGTCGACGACGACGAAGACGACGACGACGCCGACGCCGATGACGACGACGAAGACGACGACGACGTCGCCAACGAAGACGACGACGAGGGAGGAGGGAGGACGACGACGGCGACAACGACGACAACGACGACAACGACGAGGGTGGAGGGAGGACGGCGACGACGCGAACGACGAAGAAGGAGGAAGGACGGTGACGCCGACGACGACAACGACGACGACGACGACGACGACGACGGCGACGAAATAGGAGGGACGACGACGAGACGCCGACGACGGACGACGACGACGAGGGAGGAGGAGGAAGGACGACCACGGCGACAACGACGACGGAAACGACCACGACGCCAAAGAGGACGACGACGACGAACACGAGGAAAGACAGAGGACGACGTAGGCGACGACGACGACGCGGGAGGAGGGAGGACGGCGACGACGACGACGACGCAAGAGCGCGCGCGCACGCTTTTGTTGAAAACCCGTGTTGCGAAACCGTGTGTTTTTGTAGGTTTTTTGGAAACACGATTTTGAAATCCTTCCGCAACCGATGGGTTTTGAAGGATTACGGCGTACGCGCGCGACGACGCGCACGTCTTGCACTTCGTTTCATTTGTTTGCAGAGGTGTCTCGCGACGGCACACACGCAACGGCGTTCGACTGCTTTCGACACGCACGCGCGCGAAGCCCGTTTGGTAGCATTATGTGAAAATCTTGAAAAACCAATGGTTTCTGAAGATTTCGCAAGAGCTCGCGCGTAAGCTTGTTTAGCAAACCAATGTTGCGAAACCATGTGTTTTTGCATTTTTGGGGGAAACTCGATTGCGAAATCCTTCCGACACCGAAGGTTTTTGAAGGATTTTGGCATGCGCGCGCGACGACGCGCGCGTGTGCACTTCGCCCTACTGTTTGCAAGGGATTCGTGAAAAGGTGTTATTTTAGAACAAAATATGTCCCCGCGTAGTTTTTTTACAAGGGAACCCCAGGGGGTCCGATCCCGGTTCCCCTGGGATAGTGTAAATTCATATTTAGGGTGGACATTTGGCCATAATCACGTTTGCTTTACATACGCCAAAGGGGGGTGGATAACGCCGGGGGGGGCAGAGTCTATTCTCTTTTCAAAAAAAGGAGACTCAATCATTTGCTCAACTTGAAGGCTCCACTGCTCGCGCACACATCCCACCCTCCCACCCGCAACTTGGCCGCAAGACTTCTTAAGACCGTGACGGTGGGTACCAAATTGCACTTGTTAACGACGCCGACGACGACAGCGACAACGACGACGACGACGCTGCCGACAACGACCGCAACGACACCGACGACGTTTCCAACGACTTCGACGACGACGAAAACGACAACGACGACGAATCGACGACGACGACAACGACGACGACGCCGACGCTGACGACGACGACGATGACAGCGCCGACGTCGACGACGACGCCACCGACGACGACGACGACGACGCCGGCGAAGACGACGACGACGACGACGACCGCGACGACGAAGACGACGACGACGACGACGTCGCCAACGAAGACGGCGACGACGACGAGGGAGGAGGGAGGACGACGACGGCGACGACGACAACGACGAGGGAGGAGGGAAGACGACGACGACGAGGACGAAGACGACAACGACGAAGTAGGAGGGACAACGACGAAACGCCGACGAAGATGACGAGGGAGGAAGGACGACCACGGCGACAACGGCGACAGAAACGACGACGACACCAAGACGACGACAACGACGAGGAAAGACAGATCACGACGACGGCGACGACGACGACGAGGGAGGAGGGAGGACGGCGACGACGACGACGACGCAAGAGCGCGCGCGTACGCTTTTGTTGAACATCCGTGTTGTGAAACCTTGCGTTTCCGTATGATTTGTGGACACGATTTTGAAATCTTTCCGAAACCGAAGGGTGTTGATGGATTCTGGCATGCGCGCGCGACGACGCGCGCGTCTTGCACTTCGTTCATTCCCAACCATCCTGTGGTGTTGGGTCTTCGTTTTGAAGAGACGTCGCCCCGCGTTCTCCTCCTCTCCTCTCCTCCTCCCCCTCCTCCCCCCTCCCGTCACAGGTGGCGCCGTGGGGGGAGGCCCCCCCGCGCCCCTCCCTCTTCCCAGAGCCCGCCGTCGGGGACACGGCGGCCGGGGAGGCCGAGGCGACTGCGGCCCTCCGCGCCTGGCTCGGCTAGGCAGGCCCCGCCCCGCCCTTCTGTTCTGTTCAGGAATTCGAGTTCACTAGCAATCGTCTCGGGTACGCTGACCTCAGCCATACCGCCGTTCGACGACGACCTCCCGACACTCTTCCCTCCTCCCTGCGTTTCACCCACCCAGTACCGCGAGGATCGTGGCCCCATAGGGAGCTCCACCGAAGGCGCCAGTGGCAGCGTTCGCCTGGCGGCCTCGGGCCATTTCGGCACACCCCTCGCGAGGGTCGTGGCCCAATAGGAAACTCCACCGAAGGCGCCAGTGGCAGCGTTCGCCTGGCGGCCCCGGGCCATTTCGGCACACCCCTCGCGAGGACCATGGCCCCATAAGGGAGCTCCACCGAAGGCGCCAGTGGCAGCGTTCGCATGGCGGCCTCGGGCGATTTCGGCACACCCCTCACGAGGATCGTGGCCCCATAGGGAGCTCCACCGAAGGCGCAAGTGGCAGCGTTCGCATGGCGGCCTCGGGCCGTTTCGGCACACCCCTCACGAGGATCGTGGCCCCATAGGGAGCTCCGCCGAAGGCCCCCAGTGGCAGGGTTCGCATGGCGGCCCCGGGCCATTTCGGCACACCCCTCACGAGGATCGTGGCCACATAGGGAGCTCCACCGAAGGCGCCAGTGGCAGTGTTCGCCTGGCGGCCCCGGGCCATTTCGGCACACCCTTCGCGAGGACCGTGGCCCCATAAGGGAGCTCCACCGAAGGCCCCCAGTGGCAGGGTTCGCATGGCGGCCTCGGGCCTTTTCGGCACACCCCTCACGAGGGTCGTGGCCCCATAGGGAGCTCCCCCGCAAACCCTCAGTGGCAGGGTTCGCATGGCGGCCCCGGGCCATTTCGGCACACCCCTCACGAGGATCGTGGCCCCATAGGGAGTTCTACCGAAGGCGCCAGTGGCAGGGTTCGCATGGCGGCCTCTGGCCATTTCGGCACACCCCTCACGAGGATCGTGGCCCCATAGGGAGCTCCTTCGAGGGCGCCAGTGGCAACGTTCGCATGGCGGTCTCGGGCCATTTCGGCACATCCCTTACGAGGATCGTGGCCCCGTAGTTGTGCTGCTTCAACAGCCGCGCCTGGACGTCGTACTCCACCTTGTCGACGTGCAACGCCACCTCCTCCCTCATGGCTCTCAAGGCCCTCTCCTGCTTCTGCTCCTCTGTGAGAGGGACGCCGTCCTTGTCGTCGTCGGCGCCCGCGAAGACGGCCACGAACGTGTCCCTGAGCATGTCGGGTTCGGGCGGGAAACCGTGGCCACATAGGGAGCGCGGGCGACGATGGTATTCACAATTGCAGTATTCACAACTGCATATGGTTGGGTCCTTCGCCAGGCTAATGTGTTTGCAGAGGTGTCTCGCGACGACACGCGCGCAAGGGCGTTCAACAGATTTCGGCACGCGCGCGCCCGAAGCCCGTCTGGTAGTATTATTCAGAGGATGGCGTGGGGGAGTGATACCGGCCTGGCTGGGATTGAATGAGTTCGTATGTCGGATGGACGAGCGTGCAAAATAAATTTGAAATCGCCATACCCCAGGGGATACCGTCAACTCCTGGGGGGGGGGGGCAGAGTCTATTGCTCTTGTAAAAAAGGAGAATCTACGCGGTGCAACCTATGCAATGCAGTCTACGCGTTGCAATTTATATGTTGCAAGTCATTTCGGCTGTCTTGAGCCTGTCCTCCCCGCTGCTCGTGCAAACATCCCGCCCTCCCACCTGCAACTTAGTCGCAAGACCCCCTAAGACCGTGACGGTAGGTAAGAAACGGCACTTGTAACCGACGACGACTACGACGACACCGACGACGACTCCGACGATTTTGTCGACGACGACAACGACGACAACGACGACGATGACACCGACGACGGCGACGACGCCGCCGACGCCGACGACGACGACGACGACGCCGACGACGACGACGACGACGACGACGACGCCGACGCCGACGCCGACGACGACGACGACGCCGCCGACGATGATGACGACGACGATGACGACGACGACGACGACGACGTCGCCAACAAAGGCGACGACGACGACGAGGGAGGAGGGAGGACGACGACGGCGACACCGACGAAGGAGGAGGGAGGACGGCGATTTCGACGACGGAAACGACGACCACGACGACGGCGACGAAATTTGAAATAGGACAACGACGAGACGCCGACGACGGACGATTACGAAGACGAGGGAGGAGAAAGGACGACCACGGCGACAACGACGACGGGGACAACGACGACGGAAACGACGACGACGACGAGGAAAGACAGAGGACGACGACGACGACGACGACGACGACGAGGGAGGAGGGAGGACGGCGACGACGACGACGACGACGACGCAAGAGCGCGCGCGCACGCTTTTGTTGAAAACCCGTGTTGTGAACCATTGCTTTTCGTATGTTTTTTGGGCACGATTTTGAAATCTTTCCGGAACCGGAGGTTTGTGCAAAAGTTCGGCATGCGCGCGCGACGACGCGCGCGTCTGCATTTCGTTTCATTTTTTGCAGAGGGCTCTCGACATGCGCGCGCGCGAAGACCGTTTGGTAGTACTGCTTGGGGGGAATATTGAAAACAACTATTGTTTTGTTCTTAAGATTTCGCAAGAGAGTGCGCGTAAGCTTTTTACAGAATAGCAGCGTTGCGAGACAATGTGTTCTTGTATTTTTATTGGGAACTCGATTTTGAAATCCTTCCGAAACCGAGCGTTCTTGAAGGATTTCGGCATGCGCGCGCGACGACGCGCGCGTGCGCACTTCGTCACAATTTTTTGCAAGGGTTTCTTGAGCACTTGTGATTTGTGATAAACGAGTGTGCGCGCATAGTATGTTTTGCAGAGGATTGCGGAGGGGAGTGGTACCGGCCTGGCTGGGATAGAACGAGTTCGTAGTTCGGATGGACGATGGGGCAAAACTATTTGCAAATCGCCATACGACAAGGTGTATCTTCTTTTGGAATGGAGAATCTACATGGTGCAACCTATGCGACGGCGTTGGCGGTGACGGGCGGCACCGCCCGCACAAGCCGCCACTCGCCCCGATCGGCGGAGACGGCGACGGCGGCGACGCCGGCGACGGGCGGTACCGCCCGCAAGCGCCGCCACTCGCCCCGAGTGGCGGCGACGGCGACGGCGACGGCGACGGCGACG
The DNA here is from genome assembly GCA_963575745.1 of Prorocentrum cordatum. NCBI lineage: Eukaryota > Dinophyceae > Prorocentrales > Prorocentraceae > Prorocentrum > Prorocentrum cordatum. The sequence goes on from CAUYUJ010011114.1 coordinate 635,493, forward strand.
ATGGGCGGCACCGCCCATCGCCGCACCCACAGGGGGGGAGGGAGGGGGGGAGGAAAACCATGGCGTCACTCCGCACACACCCACAGCAATACACCACACCCACACCACATCCACAGGGGGGGGGGGGAGCCACCACGCCACGCCCACGCCCACAGGTGGGGGGGGCATCGCGCGGGGGAGGGGGGCCGATGGCATCAGCATTGGGAGGGGTGGGCCCAAACCCTCGACCATACATCCCGAGATGGTGAAGCCAAGTAAGAACTCCCAAGTGCAAGCACTTGTTCAGACAATAAACATAGTGTGCTGTGCTCCGTGCAGAGCAGATTCCTCGGATCGGCGCGGTGATCTTGACGGCGCCTTCTTTGGCGCCGCCCCTTGGCGCGCTCGGCGCGCAGGGGAAGATGCCAATGACCGATCCCAAGAATCTAAGGACCCCGTGCGGGAACGTCAAGCGCGTATGGTGATGGATAGATATGTTTCCCAATTCGGCTTGCCTGAGGGGTTCTTACGTTGTAAAATGTTGGTGCCACCTATTGTTGTTTTGCCCGTTGCTCGGAGGTTCCTCGGGTTCCTCGGGTTCCCCGCCCCTGGTGCCTCATATCGTTACGTTGCCCGTTGCCCGGAGGTTCCTTGGGATCCCCAGGTTCCTCGGGTTCCCTGCCCCAGGTGCCTCGTATTGTTGCGTTGTCCTTTCCTCGCAGGTTCCTCGGGTTCCCCAGGTTCCTCGGGTTACGTTGCCCGTTCCTCAGAGGTTCCTCGGGTTCCCTGGGTTCCTCGAGTTCACCGCCCCCGTTTGCCCCTAGCAATGCCAAGCATTGCCAAGCATTGCAATGCAATGCCGAGCAATGCCAAGCAATGCCAAGCAATGCCAACCCATGCAAACCAATGCCAAGCAATGCCAACCCATGCAAAGCAGTGCTAAGCAACGCCAAGTAATGCCAAGCAAGGCTAACCCATGCAAAGCAATGCCAAGCAACGCCAAGTAATGCCAAGCAGTTCTCAGCAATGCGAACCCAAGCCAAACTAAAGACTGTGCCATGCGATGCCAAGCAACGTCAAGCAATGCCAAGCGATATGCCAAGCGATATGCCAAGCGATGCGCCCATGCAACAGGCTTTCCCCCCTAATTGGGGTCTCGCCGGATTCATTTGTTTTTTGTATAAGGGGCCTTGTGGGAAGCGGGTCTAGGACCGTGGGGCTTCCGCCTTGGGCCAGCTGCTGATCCTGCGTTCTTTTCGACTGTCACGGAGCCCGCGGAGGGCCCTGGGAGGCAAAGAGACGGCGAACAACCTCAGGAACTCGTTCTCCATGGCGTTTTCGGAGGCAGAGGCTGCGATGGGTCCCAGTTTTCGGGCGCACAGGTTGTAGACATATGGAAGACGCCTCCTGCGAATCGCCAGCCCCCCCCACCGCCTTCTGGCGGCGGCCGTGTGCGATGAAGTGTCGAGCGTGTGTGCGGCCATGCTTTTGGACTGCGTGTTCCACCATGGCTTGGGGGAACCACTTGGGGAGCACTGGGAAGGGATCATCTGCGGTCATCTTTGCGCCGTATTCGGGCCTGTTGGGCCAAGGATCCATTCGAGGGACCATCTTAGCTTGAGTTCGATATACTTGGAGCCATCGTGGACAACATTTGAGCCGCCATGAAGGTAATCTTGTCCTTCTTTGACATTATATAAAGGCTGCCGCTTCTGCCGCCGACCCCAATTCAGCGACCCATGTTTTATCAGTTGTTTGTGCGGGTGTCTTTCTGAACATGACAAGATGTTTTCAGGGGAGACATCCAGGCCTGAACGTATCCCCCGTGAACCGAGTATTCTCTGTTGCATCTCGGACTACGATCTTCAGAGCCATGATTATTCGATGATCATGGTTCTGACGGGTCTCATCGCATTGCCGGTTGCTAACGGTAAGCCACGCGGGAGTTTTTCAGTTCGTGTTTCGCTGGGATCGGGGGGGCGCGCTGAGTCGGATTAGCGGTAGGTCGACTGGGCGACCGGGCATGCATTGTTCAGGAGCAGCGACAAACCCATCGCCGATGGGGAGAAAGGGTGGTGGACAAATTTCCTGCCCAGAAGGCAGGTGGGAGTTCGGCGACGCCATGCACGCAATTGTGGGTTCCGAGACAGACCTGGTGGGGGCGTGGTGGGGGGTCAGGGTCGGTTCTGGGCGCGGAATTGTCGGGTGGGGGGTCCCAAGAACAGAGCCCCCAGGAGGGTGCGGGGGTCGGGCGTGGTGGGGGCGCGGTGGGAATTCAGGGTCGGTTCCGGGCGCGGAATTGTCGGTCCCAAGAACAAGGTTGGTGCGGGGGTCGGGCGTGGTGGGGGCGTGGTGGCGGGTCAGGGTCGGTTCCGGGCGCGGAATTGTAGGGTGGGGGGTCCCAAGAACAGAGTTTCCAGGAGGGTGCGGGGGTCGGAAGTGGTGGGGGTGTGGTGGTGGGGGCAGGGTCTGTTCTGGGCGCGGAATTGTCGGGTGGGGGGTCCCGAGAAATGAGTCCCCAGGAGGGTGCGGGGGCCGGGGCGTGGTGGGGGGGGTCAGCGTCGGTTTCGGGCGCGGAATTGTCGAGTGGGGGGTCTCAAGAACAGAGCTTCCAGGAGGGTGCGGGGTCGGACGTGGTGGGGCGTGGTGGCGGGCCAGGGTCGGTTTTGGGCGTGGAATTGTCGGGTGGGTGGTCCCAAGAACAGGCTTCCAGGAGGGTGCGGGGGTCGGAAGTGGTGGGGGTGTGGTGGTGGAGGTCAGGGTCGGTCCTGGGCGCGGAATTGTCGGGTGGGGGGGTCCCGAGAACAGAGCTTCCAGGAGGGTGCGGGGTCGGACGTGGTGGGGGCGTGGTGGGGCGTGTGGGGGTCAGGGTCGGTTTTGGGGGTCCCAAGAACAGAGCTTCCAGGAGGGCGCGGGGGTCGGACGTGGTGGAGGCGTGGTGGTGGGGGCAGGGTCGGTTCTGGGCGCGGAATTGTCGGGTGGGGGTCCCAAGAACAGAGTTTCCAGGAGGGTGCGGGGGTCGGAAGTGGTGGGGGTGTGGTGGTGGGGGCAGGGTCTGTTCTGGGCGCGGAATTGTCGGGTGGGGGGTCCCGAGAAATGAGTCCCCAGGAGGGTGCGGGGGCCGGGGCGTGGTGAGGGCGCGGTGGGGGGCGTTGGTCGGTTTTAGAGGACGACATGTCGTGTCGGGGGTCCCAAAAAACAGAGCTCGCGTGGGGTGCGGATGCCGCGGCGTGGTGGGGGCGCGGTTGGGGCCGTTGGTCGATTTTGGGCGAGACATTGTCGTGTGGGGGGTCCCAAGAACAGGGTTCGCGTGAGGTGAGGATGCCGGGGCGTGGTGAGGGCGCGGTGGGGGGCGTTGGTCGGTTTTGGGCGGAGGAGCGGAGGGGCGGAGGGGCGGCGGGGCGCGGATATTGTGTGGTGGGGGGGACTCAAACATAGAAATCCAGAAGGTGGGGATGCTGGGCCCAGGTCGAGGGGGAGGGTCCGAGACATCTCTCGCAAATTGGAGGTAGCGGCATAATTAGCTCAAAAGTCTCCGGCGTGGTGTCTCTAACACAGCCCTTCATCGCACACGCTTTTGGGGTCGGCGGATTTTGTAACATTCATTGTATGATAGTTTCGGGTGACGGCGGGTTGGGACAGAGGCCATTTGGAACCTCTTGGAAAGGGCCAAGAATAGCAAGTCTGGCACGCCATCACCCCTCGCCCGTCCGTTCTCGTGCCTCCTTTCTCTTCGCCGCCTCCTCTAGAAGAGTGTATCCAAGCCGCCAGCATGAGGTTACAACAGACGGGATCTGGAGCCCGATTCTCTCCATCTCGACGTCGCCGTTGCATCGCGGATGCATAGACGATGCGATGCGATACGATCTTCGACGCCTGCTCTGACCCCGCTTGGGAGGATTACACTGTATGTTGTCGTGTTGCCAGGCGCGCCGCCGCAGTGATTTCGCCAGTGCTGCGGAGTAGGCAAAAGACACCTTGGCCAGAATTCTCTACATCTTGCAGCGCATGCCCTCCTTCTTTCGCACTCGTCCTCTTGTAATGATCTTCGCGGCTCTGTGGCCTCCTCCCTCCTCGAGTCTTCCGGTCTTCTTTCTTCTCCTCTGGGGGGGTGCTTGGAGCGGTCCCGGGGGGGGTCCGGGGAGGGTTCCGAGGGGAGGGTCCTGGGGGCGGTAGCGGCTAGATCTGAGGGGGGTCCTATGAGACCCCCGAAACATTTGGGTTTGCGCAAATCATTAAGCAAACGCCATATGGGCATCTTGCAGCGCATGCACTCCCTCCTTCGCACTCCTCCTATTCCCGTCCTCGTTGGCAGGGCTTGAGGTCGCGCGCATGCAGCTCCCTAGTCTTGCCACCCCTCGTCGCCGTCCTCCTCCGTCTCCTTCTGGTCGACCCCGCACGGGCCGATCGTCGCCCAGGCCGCGTGGCCATCCTGGCCCACCGATGCTCCCTCTCCTCCTCCTTTTCCTGCTCCTCCTCCTCCTCATCCTGCTCCTCCTCCTCCCCCTCCTCCTCCTCCTCCTTCTCCTCCCTCTCCTCCTCCTTCTCCTCCTCCTCGTCGTCCTCCTCCTCGTCCTCGTCCTTCTCCCTCTCCCCCCCTTCCTCCCCCTCTCTCTCACCCCTCCCCCCGCCCTCGCCAAGGGGGGACGTTCGAGGCGTTTTGGGGTTCTAGGTTCAGGGAATTAGAGACACGGTTCCAGAGAAACCTACGGTCCACGGCAGTTGAAGCCATCAGGATAGACCGCTGTGTTTGGCGCAACATGTTCAGCATGCCAAGCCGCGCTTCGCAGCTATGTCTCCTGGGGGTTCCAGTCTGAGGGTTCGTCGTAGACAGAGGGGTGCCACCGGTTTCGTCGAGCGTGGGTTTTTGCGTCCTCGGGGTTTCGCCTGGGCCAGTGGCGTTTTTCAGCCACGTTCAGTGGGGGTCGGGGGAGGGGGGGGACGATTTTTTAGAAGCAACCTGCTCCTTAGAAGGTTCGGGCCTTCTCTACAAATGTAGGACAGGCGCCTTCGAAGAAACAGCCTCCTTCCAAGAGGCCTCCCCCCTCTGCCCCCACCCCTTTTCGGGGGTGGCTGAAGGTGCCCCTGGCCCACGGTGCCCCCAGCTCTTCGCTCCACTTTGGAGCCCCTGAGGCCCCCTGGGCCTCGTGAAGGGTACTCTGGAGGCCGTGGGGGCCTCCTTGGACATCCTGGGGGCACCTTGGCCCAGGGGCACTTCTGGCAGCGCCCGACTTTGTGCGCGCCGCCCAGCGGCGTCCCCCCCCCCCCCCGTTTGCCCCGTGCTTGGGGTGTTGGTGGGGGGGGCGGGGGGCTCGGGCGCAGGGGGCCCCGTGTCCTCCGCCACCGCCCCCCCGCCGTGAGGCTCCTGCAGCAACTTAAGGCTGCCCTGAAGTCGGGCCTGTCGCTCCACAGGAGGAATGATAAGACATAGTCGCACAACAAGATACTCAGGGGACGATTGATTTCTTTGTTACCATTTTTGAACTTTGCTGTTTGGTGGGTATTTTGATTGAATTTTAAATTTTTCTTTCAAAATCTGTCTGTAGGGGGACATGCCCGACCTAAGGCTGGCCCCAATGCGCAAGCGCAGGTCGCATGAGACCCGATCGAGTTTGTTTAAGAAGAAGGAAATAAGTACCCATACTGCTACCCTTTCCTCATTTTTCTGTTTTGCCTCCTGGGGAGGCCCTCGCCGCCACCGCTGGCTTCGCCATGCAATTCTGGTGAGAACGCACCCTGGGAGAAGTTCTGGGAGTAGCATTGTCGGTGCCTTAGTTTCCCCAGTGTGGGTCGCATTTTGGCCACTCGGGGATCCGTGCCGGCCCTTCCCGTGAGGAGGAGCTGGAGGAGGAGGAGGAGGAGGAGGCGGAGGAGGGAGGAGGAGGAGGAGGACGAGGAGGGAGGAGGATGAGGAGACGCACGATATTAACGAGCCAGAGGAGGAGGAAGTGATGTAGAAAGGGGAGGAGGGCGAGGAGGAGCAGGAGGAGGATGAGGATCAGCATCAACGAGATTGCAACACACCCTCCCGTCCCCAGTCCCCTTCTCACAAGGCCGTGCAGTCCTTTTTTGCACCGCCGGAGGCGCCCCGAGGAAAAACAAGCGCCTCATAGGCCTTCCAGTCAGGCGAAAGCCCCGTTTTGAAGAGGAACTGTTAGTCGGGGACGTCCCTCTACAGAAGGAATCATAGTATGGGAACGATTGTTCTAGTATGTTTTTTTTTACCGATTGTTCTAGTGTGTTGTTTTAGTATGTTTGAATATTATTCGACTTCTGAATGTTTCTTCCGAAGACCGCCTGGCCTGTAGGAGGACATGCCCGACCTAACAGGAATTGCCTTGCCCCCTCCTCCAATGATGCGGAGTGCGAAGAGGTATCGAAGACGCCTGCGGCGAATGACCGCCGCCCCCTGCCTTTCAGCATGGGTCTATGTGGCCAAACGTGTGGGCAGCTATTGCACCATGCGCTCTCCCAGCCGTTGTGGAAGCCCTCCGGGGAACACGTGGGGGAGGAGGAGGATGAGGAGAGGGAGGAAAGAAGGAGGAGGATGAGGAGAAGGACGAGGAGACCCCTTGGGAGCTTCTTGGGTCATTCTTGAGGCCTCCTGGGAGCTTCCTGGGGGCCTCTTGGAGGCCTCTTGGGGGCCTCATTGGGTCTCTTGGAGGCATTTCGGGGCTTGTGTGGAATATATTTGGCAGGCATACGGCGATCCTGGCCCTTCGGAAGCCGTCGGAAGCCGTCTTGAGAGCCTCTATGGGCCGTCTTGGGGCCCGCTTGGGGTGCTTCAGGGCTGTCTTGAAGGCCACCTTGGGCGTCATGAAGGCCTATTGAACATCTTGGGCCGTCCTGGCGCCATCTTGGAGGCCTTTTAGGCTATCTTGGGGCAATCGTGGGAGCCTATTGGGCCGTCTCGGGCCGTCGAAAGGCAGCTTTGACGCAACTGCCAACATCAATCAAACACCGAAGGACAACCAATGATTTTAACCTCGTCGGGCCCTCCTGGAGAACCTCTTGGAGGCCCCAGGCCATCCCCTTCTCCGCAGTCCAGATTCGAGGTCACGAGACCGTTCAATGCCGCACACTCCGTTGATTTGTCGCTCCACATTGTTACTAGTGGCGTTCCAGGACGTTTTGCTCTGGGGCACGTGTGAACAGAAGTTGTCACGAAAGCGGATTGAAGGTGGAGCAACATTGGAACGTTACAGGAACGAATTGGGAACGACATCAGAACGTCCCACCGTTGAGAAAGACGAAGATAACACGAAATCGCAACGAGCACGCATAATCCATACACATACGTGTATATATATATATATATATAAATAAATAAATAAATAAATAAATAAATACACACACACACATACACACAAAAACACACGAGTTCTCGGACACCTCCTCCGACTCCTTCCAGTTCGTCCCATGGCCCGCCCCTGGGCCTCGCGCGTGCCTCGGGCCGTGCTGCGGCCACCCCCTCCTCGTGGACGCTCCCCTCCTCAGCCACGCTGCGGCCGCGGTCTGCCAGGACCTCGCTGACGTCCTCACGGAGGCGTGCGCGGGGGTCGTCGCCGCAAGCGGCAGCAGCACCCCGGTCGTCAGCTTCGCGCACGAGGAGGGCGGGCGCAGAGGGGGCCCGCCCCGCCGGGCGGGCCAGGACAGAGCTGCCCTCCTTTTGGGGAGGGCGAGGCCTCCGAAGTCGGCTCGAAGCTGATGGGGTCGGCGGGTCCCGCCGCATCGCCGATGCATCGGCGATGCAGCTTGATGAGGAGCCCTGCTTTCTCGACGCTGGCGTCGCGGATGCATCGTCGCCGACGGCGATGCCGCGCGATCCGCCGAGCCCATGGACTCGGACCCTGCGATCCGCCGTGCGCACCTGTATTTCCGAGGGCGCCCGTGGAGGCATGGTTGAGCAGAAGTTTCTCGTCGCAACGGCTGGACACGCCTCTCGAGAAACGGGTCGGGAACCGATCCTGAGCGGATTTGGGCTTGGCGTGAAAACCGCCGGTGTCTCCATTGGCCGTCCTCCGGGTATTGAGAAGAACACGGCGTCAGATGGCGCGCTCCAGAAATCTAGGCCTCCCAGATGGGATCGGAGTAGATGGGGTCGGAGGATCGCGCCGCATATCCAATGCATCGCCGATGCGGCTCGATGTGGATCACGATTTGCTTCACGTCGACGTTGCGGATGCATTGCCGACGTCGACGACGCATCGCCGGTGCATCGCCGATGTATCGGCGAGGCTGCGCGATTCTCCGACACCATTTATTCCGACCCCATCCAGGCGGCCTCTAAGAAAGGTCCTTGCCCCGAGGATCGAAGGAGTTGGCATAGCGTCCTCGGCGGCGGCGGAAAGCCAGCATCAGCCAGCGGAAGAAAAACAATAATTTTCAGGACGACGACGACCGCAATGACGACAACAATTTCCAAGACGACGACGACCGCAAGGACGACCTCGACGACGACGACGACGACGACGATGACAGCGCCGGCGACGACGACGACGACAACGAAGTCGACGACGACGACGATGACGACGACGACGACGAAGTCGACGACGGCGGTGGCGGCGACGACGACGACGACTTTGGAAGAGGCGCTCTGCTCGGGAGGCAGCAGCGAGGACCACCGGAGCGCTCCACCCCTCCCCCCAGGCCGGTTCGCCATCGTGGGCCACACAGGCTGTGTGGCCCACGATGGCGAACCCTGCTGTCAGCAGGGCTGAACCTAAACGGTGTTTTTCATTTCGGTTTGTTTTGTTCCCCACATGTTTCGTGGGGTTATGGTTTTCTTCCCTGCCGCGCCGCACCCGCGACACTCACACACACACACACACCTCACTCTTCGTACAGCACAGCACAGCACAGCACAGCTCAGCTCAGCTCAGCTCAGCACAGCACACAGCTCAGCTCAGCACGCAGCACAGCTCAGCTCAGCACAGCACAGCACAGCTCAGCTCAGCACAGCACAGCTCGGCTCAGCTCAGCACAGCTCAGCACAGCCCAGCACGGCTCAGCTCAGCACGGCACAGCACAGCTCGTGGCACTTTCTCGACACCGAAGGGGGTGGTCCCTGAGCTCGGCCGCTATGCACGACGGTCGTCCAGGCCCAGCAGGCGTGGCACTTTCGACACCACAGGGGGTGCGCAGGGTGTGGTCCCTGAGCGCGGCCGCTATGCACGACGGTCGTCCAAGCACAGCAGGCGTGGCACTTCCTCGACACCACAGGGGGTGCGCAGGGGGTGGTCCCTGAGCTCGGCCGCTATGCACGACGGTCGTCCAGGCATAGCAGGCGTGGCACTTTCTCGACACCACAGGGGGTGCGCAGGGGGTGGTCCCTGAGCTCGGCCGCTATGCACGACGGTCGTCCAGGCACAGCAGGCGTGGCACTTTCTCGACACCACAGGGGTGCGCAGGGGGTGGTCCCTGAGCGCGGCCGCTATGCACGACGGTCGTCCAGGCATAGCAGGCGTGGCACTTTCTCGACACCACAGGGGGTGCGCAGGGGGTGGTCCCTGAGCGCGGCCGCTATGCACGACGGTCGTCCAGGCATAGCAGGCGTGGCACTTTCTCGACACCACAGGGGGTGCGCAGGGGGTGGTCCCTGAGCGCGGCCGCTACGCACGACGGTCGTCCAGGCACAGCAGGCGTGGCACTTTCTCGACACCATAGGGGGTGCGCAGGCGGTGGTCCCTGAGCTCGGCCGCTATGCGCGACGGTCGTCCAAGCACAGCAGGCGTGGCACTTCCTCGACACCACAGGGGGTGCGCAGGGGGTGGTCCCTGAGCGCGGCCGCTATGCACGACGGTCGCCCAGGCACAGCAGGCGTGGCACTTTCTCGACACCATAGGGGGTGCGCAGGGGTGGTCCCTGAGCTCGGCCGCTACGCACGACGGTCGCCCAGGCACAGCAGCGTGGCACGACACCATGGGGGTGCGCAGGGGGTGGTCCCTGAGCTCGCCGCTATGGAAGACGGTCGTCCAAGCGCAGCAGGCGTGGCACTTTCTCGACACCACAGGGGGTGCGCAGGGGGTGGTCCCTGAGCGCGGCCGCTATGCACGACGGTCGTCCAGGCACAGCAGGCGTGGCATCTTCTCGACACCACAGGGGGTGCGCAGGGGGCGGTCCCTGAGCGCGGCCGCTATGCACGACGGTCGTCCAGGCACAGCAGGCGTGGCACTTTCTCGACACCACAGGGGGTGCGCAGGGGGTGGTCCCTGAGCTCGGCCGCTATGCACGACGGTCGTCCAGGCACAGCAGGCGTGGCACTTTCTCGACACCATAGGGGGTGTGCAGGCGGTGGTCCCTGAGCTCGGCCGCTATGCGCGACGGTCGTCCAGGCACAGCAGGCGTGGCATTTTCTCGACAGCATAAGGGGGTGTGCAGGGGGGGGTCCCTGAGCTCGCCGCTATGCACGACGGTCGCCCAGGCACAGCAGGCGTGGCATTTTCTCGACACCACAGGGGGTGCGCAGGGGGTGGTCCCTGAGCGCGGCCGCTATGCACGACGGTCGTCCAGGCACAGCAGGCGTGGCATTTTCTCGACACCATAGGGGGTGCGCAGGGGGTGGTCCCTGAGCTCGGCCGCTATGCACGACGGTCGTCCAGGCACAGCAGGCGTGGCACTTTCTCGACACCAAAGGGGGTGCGCAGGGGTGGTCCCTGAGCTCGGCCGCTATGCGCGACGGTCGTCCAGGCACAGCAGGCGTGGCACTTTCTCGACACCATAGGGGGTGCGCAGGGGGTGGTCCCTGAGCGCGGCCGCTATGCGCGACGGTCGTCCAGGCACAGCAGGCGTGGCACTTTCTCGACACCATAGGGGGTGCGCAGGGGGTGGTCCCTGAGCTCGGCCGCTATGCACGACGGTCGTCCAGGCACAGCAGGCGTGGCACTTTCTCGACACCACAGGGGGTGCGCAGGGGGTGGTCCCTGAGCGCGGCCGCTACGCACGACGGTCGTCCAGGCACAGCAGGCGTGGCATTTCTCGACACCACAGGGGGTGCGCAGGGGGTGGTCCCTGAGCGCGGCCGCTATGCACGACAGTCGTCCAGGCACAGCAGGCGTGGCACTTTCTCGACACCATAGGGGGTGTGCAGCCGGTGGTCCCTGAGCTCGGTCGCTATGCACGACGGTCGTCCAGGCCCAGCAGGCGTGGCACTTTCTCGACACCACAGGGGGTGCGCAGGGGGTGGTCCCTGAGCGCGGCCGCTATGCACGACGGTCGTCCAGGCACAGCAGGCGTGGCACTTCCTCGACACCACAGGGGGTGCGCAGGGGTGGCCCTGAGCGCGGCCGCTATGCACGACGGTCGTCCAGGCATAGCAGGCGTGGCACTTTCTCGACACCATAGGGGGTGCGCAGGGGGTGGTCCCTGAGCTCGCCGCTATGGAAGACGGTCGTCCAGGCACAGCAGGCGTGGCACTTTCTCGACACCACAGGGGGTGCGCAGGGGGTGGTCCCTGAGCTCGGTCGATATGCACGACGGTCGTCCAGGCATAGCAGGCGTGGCACTTTCCCGACACCAGAGGAGGTGCGCAGGGGGTGGTGCCTGAGCTCGGCCGCTATGCACGACGGTCGTCCAAACACAGCAGGCGTGGCACTTTCTCGACACCACAGGGGGTGCGCAGGGGGTGGTCCCTGAGCTCGGTCGCTATGCACGACGGTCGTCCAGGCATAGCAGGCGTGGCACTTTCCCGACACCAGAGGAGGTGCGCAGGGGGTGGTGCCTGAGCTCGGCCGCTATGCACGACGGTCGTCCAGGCATAACAGGCGTGACATTTTCTCGACACCAGGGGGGGTGCGCAGGGGGTGGTCCCTGAGCGCGGCCGCTATCCACGACAGTGTCGCAAAGCCTAGCAGGCGTGGCACTTTCTCGACACCAGAGGGGGTGCGCTGGGGGTGGGGGCCCTATGCGCTGCATGCTCCCAGGGCGTGGCAGGCGTGGCATGTCCTCGACGCCACAGGGGGTGCGCTGGGAGGTAGGAGGAGGAGGTAGAGGAGGAGGAGGGGGAGGAGGAGGAGGAGGAGGAGGAGAAGGAAAAGGAGGAGGAGGAGGAGGAGGAGGAGGAGGAGGAGGACGGGGAGGTGGGGCAACAGCAGCGGCAGCAGCAGCGGCAGCAGTAGCAGCAGACGCAGCAGCAGCAGCAGAAGCAGCAGCAACAGACGCAGCAGCAGGAGGACACCGAGGAGGAGAAGGAGGAGGAGCAGCAGAAGCACCGATGGCACACATGGGACATAACATGGGTATGTGGGGTTCCTCGGTAGCGTAATTTTCGTTGTCCCTCGTTTTGTCTTCGATCCGCCTGTAACGCAAAACGAAATCGAAACGAAAACGGCCCACGAGATCGCCAAAACACCGTTTAGGTCCACCCCTGCCACCCATGATCGAGGGTACCAGAGCGGTGCGGTGGCCACACCGTCGGCGGAGTCGCCGCACGGTTTCGGATTCTCGCAGGGCCTCGGGGTGTCTCTGAGGTCACCGCTCCGTCGTGGGATCCCGAACCCCAGAGATCTGGTGTGTTGATGTTGATTTGTTCAACGCGTGGTCCCTGGAGATCCCGACCCTTCCCTCAGGGCCAGCTTTGCGTCCCGAGTCGTTTTTGACGGCCCATGGCTTGGAGAGGGTCCTCAGAGGCCGAAGACAAAAGAGTTCATGCACTGTATTATTCAACATGTTGGAGGTTTGGGAATCCCCCCCGATGAGATTGTTTCTCATTGTTCGTTACCCTCTGGAGCGTAACGGTCGTCTCCCAGGCCACCTCCCCCCCCATGTCACGGTAATGATCGTACGTGGGGGGGGGGTTGGACCCCCCAAAAATGTTTGTGTTTGCGCTCATGGCTATGGCGATCGCAGCGCACCCCCGCCCCGACGTGTCCCATCCTGCCCAAGCGTTACCGCTACTTGGGGCCGCCCTACCCCCTGGGTAACGACCGTCACTGGGAATAACTTTACCCGAGACGTACTCAATTATTTCTCCAAGCGAGGCGACTCTTCATATGAAAGCTCCATACAAGAGAACACATTGCGAGATATGCAGCGGTCTGAAAGTATTCGCCAAACAATGTCGGGTCACGCTCGTCGCACACCCGCGCAACGAAGATCGCGAAAGCAACGGCGACGACAAGTACGATACGGAACATAGACCGGGGGCAGAACCGGAGGATGAGGAGGAAGAGGGGGGAGGACGACAAGGAGGATGGAGATGGAAAGGGAAAACATATTGGTGAGGGTGACAGCGCCATGCGCCACATCTGCTCGGTTCGTGCCTGCTGCTGCTGCGGGCGACATGCACCTGAGGTGGGGCTGGTGGGCCACTGAGGACAGCGCGAGGCTCGACGTGACGCTCCAGCGCTCTGCGCTCTGTGATGCAACGGCGCCGCGCGCTGAACGACGGAACGGCGCCACGCGCCATATCTGGGCACGCACCACTTGGGCGGCCGACAGTTGCGAAGTTGCGCAGCTCGCAGACCCCAGCGGAATCGCGAGGTTTCGAATGATCTGCGTTGCCTTCGACTCCGCCATGCTTTTAAGACAAACGCGAACGTGGCGACGGTTGCGCAGCTCGCAATCCTCCGACGGAGTCGCGAGATCCCGGCTGGAACCATTCTGGAATCCGCCATGCTTTTGCAGCCCTGGACGCAGCTCGCCGTGCCTCCCAGGAATTCGCGAGAATGGCGACACGTGAGCAGTTCGCAGCCCCCGAGGGGGCCGCGAGGTCTCAAATGATTCGCGGTACCGTACGTCCCAGTTGCACACGAACATATACAATAATTTGACAGTTTTGCAGCCCGCGACGGAACCTCGAGGTCTCCAGTGATCACCGCTGACGTCAGCTCCCCCGTGCCTTCCAGGAACCCACGAACGTGGCGACAGTTGCGCACTTCGCAACCCCCATTGGAGACGCGACGTGTCACATGAACTGCGTTGCCTTCGGCCCCGCAGTGCCCCCCCGCAAACCTGCGAACTTAGCGACAGTTGCGCAGCTCGCAAACCACAAAAGAGCCGCGAGGTCCTCACCTCCGCCGTGCTTCCCCTCAACCCACGAAAGTGTTACAAGTTGCGCGGTTCGCAGCCCCCGACGGAAACGCGAGGTTTGCATTATTGTGCGCTGCCGTCAACCTCCGCCGTGCGTCCCAAGAACCCACGATCGTGGCAATTGTCGCGCAGTCAGTAGACCCCAGCGGGGCCGTGGGGTGTCAAATGATTTGCGCTGCCCTCACCCCCGCCGTGCCTCCCAGAAACCACGACACTGGCGACAGTTGCGCAGTTCGCAGCCCCAAGAGAACGGGCAAGACGCATGAGGACGCACAGTGCGCAGGAGGACGTCGGCGGAGGCGGCGGCGGGGAGGTTGCGCGAACACGGGTCTAGTCAAAACGAGCACCCAGCACAGGCGTGTTGTAAAACACAATTTCGACTTTGCCCACGGCGCGAGGGGCGTCTTTCGACCTCCTTTGGACTCCTCGGGGGATGGGCAGGGGCTGCCTGGCTTCGGCGCCTTCCTGTCGGCCGGCAGCGCCACGTGGTGGCAGGGCTGGTTGCGCCCAGGCGCCCCGCCCCCTTTTTTTCGATCGGGCAGCGCCAAGGAGGGTCACCACTACGGTCAAGTTCTCCATTGCCACAAACTACCAGTGGGCGACGGCGTCGCCTCCAAATACCCTGAATGCGACATGCTGAAAGTGGTGATGTTTCCATTGGCGATGGCGCGTTGGGTGCACTACCGATTGTCCTGGGTGCGCTATCGACAGTTGGCATATGGTTGGGATGAGAATCGCTCGCCAACGGAATCTTTCTTTTCGCATCTCTTAGAGTGGCAGTGGCGAGGCACATAATTGCCACGCGGAACCACATACGGAAACATACGCAAGCAGAAGTCGGGGGGTCACTGGTCCCTTTTGGAAACCGGCGTTCCAGGCTCGAAGGTCGAGGAGGTTCTTGGACGTTCTGGGTAGTGCTGGAAGGCTCTGGAGTGTTCTTGGGGGGTCTCTTCCATAGAGGCAATGGCGCTTCCTCGAGGAAGTGGCGACAACCCTCCGTGGTGACCCCCTTTGGCACTGCCCCTAGGATACAATTCCAATTCAGCATTGGTGCTGGCATATCTGTGGCCGAAACACTGGCCCGATCCGGCGCACTGCCGTGCAATTATGCTTGGCCCCCACAATTCGGTTCATTCCCCTCCCAATCTGGTCCGATTTGGCCGAGTGGCCCCCCCTGGTCGAGCTCCATCGCCCTTCAACTTTCTTACGAACACCCGCCCTGAGTTGCTTCCCAGCCCTACCTCCAGAGCTTGCTGCCGCCCGCCGCGACTGCGCCGCTGCCTCCTCCCCTTTCTCCGGGCGCCGCCAGAGCTCGTCCCTGGCCCAGGGTGCTCCCTAGAACTCCAAGGAGACCCCCACGGTCTCCAGGGCTGATGGGCCTGTTTTCCACCACCACCACCATAAGTTGGAGGGGGGAAGGAGGTGGAGGAGGAGGAGGAGGAGGAGGAGGAGGAGGAGGAGGAGGAGGAGGAGGACTCCCTCCCCCTCCAACTGATGGTGGTAGTGGTGGAAAACAGGCCCATCAAGGGCACCCCATCTGGAGGCCCCAGGGGCTCCAAGGCGGACGGGGGTAAGCTGGGGGCGCGTCGGGCCGGGGACACGCTTAGCGACCCCCGGCTCTTCCCACCTTCTTCGTCGTCGCCGTCACCGTGCAGGTCGTTGTCGCCGTCCTCGAAGAGGAGCAGAGCAAACCCAAGAAGACGTGGTAGAGATGCCTCGATACGCACTCGCCCCCCAGGCCCCCCTCAGTAGTGAGCCTCCGGATGGATTCTTCTGCTCTGCGCGAAACGTCCTCCGTGAAAAACGATCACGGCATGGGCCCGCAATTCAGGCGGGAACTCTTTTTCCCAACCCTCCTTGGTTGGGTATTCGTTTTGAATAGAGCAGTGTGGTCGCGTCCCTTCTCCTCCCGCCTCTTCCTGTCTTGCCTGCGGGGGGCTGCGATCTGCGAAACTGTCGCCATTTTCGAGGCCTGCTGGGGGGCCCAGCACAGTGAGGGCCACGCGCGGATTCAAATTAGACCTCGCCATCCCTGGGGGGCTGCGATCTGCGAAACTGTCGCCATTTTCGAGGCCTGCTGGGGGGCCCAGCACAGTGAGGGCCACGCGCGGATTCAAATTAGACCTCGCCATCCCTGGGGGGCTGCGATCTGCGAAACCGTCGCCATTTTCGAGGCTTGCTGGGGGGCCCAGCACAGTGAGGGCCACGCGCGGATTCAAATTCTAGACGCTTCGCGTATCCCCACCAGCCCGTCCAGAAATGAGTCCCAGGGGAGAGGAGGTTATGAGGGAAGCGGGGGAGCATGCAGAAGAACAAAGGGCGGGGTGAGCCGCCATATACCCCAAGAGGGGGAGGATGTAGGAGGAGCCGTCGTCGTCGGAGTAGGAGGAGGAAGAGGAGGAGCAGGAGGAGGAGCAGGAGGAGGAGGAGGAGGAATAGAAGGAGGAGGAGATGGAGGACTGCGAGGACGAGGAGGACGAGAAGGAGGAAAAGGAGAAGGATTTCCTCGGAGGCCCTCGGGGCAGAACTAAAAACAAAACCCTGCCTACCCCGATCGACGGGAGGCAGCTGCGGCTTCTTCCCGCGCACGAATGCGGGCCGCCAGGGCCTCCATGCCAGGAGTTGACACGAGGCGCATTCGGGAGGCCGTCTGTCTACCACTTTGTGTGGCCGCAACCTCCATGACAAAACCAGCAGAGCGACGGCAGGGGTCCGTGACACGATTAACATTGTAAAAGTGCGGGTGGAGCCCCTGCTTGATACGGGATAAGGTCTGGGATCTCGTGCCCAGCTTTCCACAGCACCGCGTCGCCAGCAAAACACACCTCCTCGAAGAGTAGGCCCCACACCTATAGCAAAACACTAAAGGTTCCTGAGCTACGTTGTCAATCATTGAGCACGCTAAGAGGTGCCCCCGTTCTTCGGCATCCTTAAGATTCCGAAAAGCAGTGGGGACCCCCTTGCACCCTACCATCGATCTGTCCTGGTCCCAGGTGATCGAGAAACACTTGGTGCACCTCCATGCTACTCCCGCGTCGATCTCGCACCAGTCGTGCCAACTCGGATCTCTGACAGCCGCCGTGGTCCGAGGGCCTCTGGCAGAGCGACGGAAATCCATCTTGGGGTAGCAGGAGAGCACTGCGTCAAACATTCGAACTAAAACTTTCACACGCTTCACGCACACGTCCAGCGCCTCGAGGTCTTCAGACGGGGCCCCTGGGTGAAGTGTCAGTGCATGCTTGGCTAGCCTATCAGCATCAGCATTCCCCAGTGCAATGCGACGCTCCAAAATCGGCAAAGCCAAAATGACCTCCTCAGACCTATGGGCGGGGGTGTAGGACGCAGGCCCAAGACAGCCCTGAGGGTCAGATTCTATAGCAAGCCTCCTAAGGCCAGCAAACATCTGCTTAGGGCAAAGCTGTTCCCTACGAGTCGCATTGTGCAACTTGACGGCCCCAGAGCAGTCACTGTGAGGTGTGACAGGGTGATCAATGACACAGCTGAGCATGGCTATGCCAAGATGCTCCGCCGACTGCGGGGTCTGAAAAAGGGTGGGCCATACTGTGCCCATCATCCTTGCCTGAATCTTGTATTCGGGGCCAGGTGCTAAGAACACAGCCCCGAACGCAGCCCGTTGGAGCTCCTTAAACACCTGCTGAGTCGCTGAGCCGTCAACCACGGGCTCGCACCCACGGGTCAGCTCAAGAAAATCTTCAACACTGATTTCCTGGCCCTCGGAGTCCTGAAAAATCGGTTCGAGGTTCCAGGACGGGCCAGGGACCACCGGCTGAGGCAAAATGAGCCTCGTCCAGAACAACAGCTCCTGAGGGTCGGCAGCTTTCACCTGATCAATCAGCTCCTGACTAACATACTCGAGCCTCTGTTCAGCTACACTCGGACAGAGCCATTGCCGATGGAACAGGGAGTCGGGTTCCCTACACAAAGGACAGTCCCCCCCGTGGTCGTACCCGCACGCTTTCATCCGATCTCCCGTCCAACAGGCACCTGAAAAAACAGCCGAAAGCCAATATTTTTGTCTGGCCGTGGTCTTACGTGAACGAAACAACTTGGCGACAGGGTCTGGGCAGACTCTGACCTCGTTGAAATCGTCTAAATCGGTGGCCATCTTGCGCTCAAGGGCTCTCTGCACGCCAGCCTCGAGCTGCTTGGCCACTAAAGCTGGGGAGGTGTACATTAAATCAACGACGCGATCGCGGTCATCTTTCCGCAGCGCAAAATTATCAGCACGCCACCCGATACGATGGAGGGAGAGGAGCATTCTGTGCACAGGGCCTCTAGACTTACGCCAGACAGTAGGGCCTAGCTCAGGAGAGGAACTCGATATTGTGCGCCATATCCGAATATGGTCCCGAAACGAGAAGTGGGAAACCTTGGGCTCCGTGAGGCTCTGCCAGAGGCTGTTCGACCACTGAAGCGCTGGGGCCACCGCCTGACGCCACGCTGGGTCTCCATGAAGCACACACTTCGCTGTCAAGCTTGCTCCCCGATGGGCAGGGGACTTGCCTGACATCAGCACTGAACGTAAAGAGGCCAATTCATGATCAGAAACTCCTAGGACCATGCTGCCGAAGCCTGCTGCTGGCCGTACTCCTGCAACATATATCTTGTTAATCCGCGTACGGTCCCTTGGAAGCTTCTTCTTATAGTGCTGGAGTAGCCGGCTTCGAATTCGCATGTCGTGAAACCGTTGCCGCCGCCGAGCTCTAGCCTTCTTGGCCGATAACCCCTGTCCAGGTGCTAGGTCCACCCCCAGCGACACCGTGGAGTTCGTGGCCGAGGAAGGGCATATTGGCTGGAGTCGCCTGCGGAGCTTGGAAGCTATCCTGCTGGAAGACGAAAAAGATACTGCTTTGTCTTCCGCAAGTCGAACACCTAAACGTGTCTGAAAAACCCACTTCAAATCTTTCGCAGCTTTAACCAAGTCGTGCATAATAACACTTTCGGGACCATGGGCCGAAACCGTGTCATCATCGACGTACGATCCCAGACTGACCCCAGGATTTCGGCTAGACCAGCGATCAAACTCGAACATCGCGTAAACCTTCACGAAAACATCATTGAACATGTCCCCAGCTGGTAACCCGTTTTGCGCAAACTGTATAAGCGGGCAGTGATGAGCTCCCAGACGGAGTACCCTCGGGGACCTCCAGAGGTTGTACAGGACTTTTATGAGAACCGTGGGTATACGCCAGTACATGGCACGATCCCTCAGCCACATGAGCCGAAAGGACTCGTAGTACTTCATACCATCCCAAATGAAACCTGCCGTATAATCGCCCTTTTCGGAGGTCTCCTCGGCTCTCACACTTTGTTGCCATATCGACACTTCAGCAGACTGCCCCGCGCCAAAAGACCAGTAGGGCCGTTGGGCCCGATCCAGGAAGGAATCCGCTTGCGGTCTCCGAAGTCGCTCCCAAACTCGAACAAAGGAACCCAGAAGCAGAATCGGCCTGAGACCTCCTTTGGGCTTCTCCAGTAAAGGTAGCAGCATCCACAATAGCTGCGCGGGGAAAAGGCCCAGCCGCTCCACGGCCTCGTAGAGCACGGCCAGGCACGTGAGACCCTCGTCGGAGAGGGCGCCAACATGCCGAGGGTGAAATCCATCTAAGCTCTGGGCCGTATGGCGGCTGAAGCTCAGAGACGCTTTCCGAAGTTCATCAACGCTGGCCCGAGGGAAACATTGACGATCAGGAATCCAGGCTTCGGGTGGCTTCAAGTTCGCTCCCCAAAATCTTCCCAGGGTCTGAGCTTCATCCTCCAGAAGGGCATGCGGATCTGCGGTGAACACTCCAGGCGCACTCTGGATAACCGTCGGCTGCCAAACCTTTTTTAGCTTCGTAAAACGATGCATAATACGAGCTGAGCCAGCAAGGGCCCGTTCCTGCCAGAGATCCCACGACTCCCGCTGGATGCGATCCCCATCCAAACCAGCTTGCTCATAATCCTCACGAACATCCTCTAAAAGCTGCTGCGCTAGCTCAAGCCACTCCTGCCTATGGAAGCCGCTGTGGTGTTGCCAGCTCCTCGCCAGCGTGCGCATGGCACGGAGGGAGGCGTCCAGGCGCACAGACAGGCCTTCGCCAGGGCAGGAGTCCTGGAGCGATACCTGAAGCTGGATGCAACACTGGACGGCGTCCTTCGTCGCATCTTGCACCGTCAGGGTAAATTCTTGAAAAGACTGGTACAGCCACCTCCAGCCAGCAGCGATCTGGAGCTTATCCTCAGGATCCTTCGGGCGATAGAAAACCGAAACCCAAGATGATTTGATCGTTCGCGAACGCTCACCCAACTCCTTCGGCTCGAAACCTAACGTTCGGGTAAGCTCCAGCTCGGCGACGTCCACAAAATGCGCCCATGCATTATTCAAAACCCTCCAGGCCGCCGTGGCCTTCTCGTGCATGGCCCAAGCCGCTGCCTGTGCAGCATGAGCAAGAGCGCCTTGCCACGCTGGTGGTTGAGGCCGCGGACCAAAAGGCACATCGACAGGTAGGCGCTGATAGCTACGGTACACTAGCTGCCTGAGGGAAAGAGCATCTGCACGCACCTTGAGCTGGACGGGTCTGTGGGGCTTGACATCCCAGGACATGACAGCTGCAACTCCAGAAATCAACCTAGACAAACCAGGGCCCATGACGAAGAAATCTATAATTGTGTTCGTAGACGGGGCACGACACGTATGCTCAATCGGCGCCAGGACCAGCATCCCCAATTTGCGTGGAACGCCAGAGGCCTCCAGAACCTGTGGGGTGAGGTTCCAGTCGCCCGCCAGGTTCGTATGAGTTGGGTCGTTCACCTCTGCTTACCTATCTTAGCGATCATCTGCACATTGGCCTCGCTGAGGCCCTCCGAAGTCTTCAGGTAGACCGAGAAAACCGTAACCGTAGGCCACCCAGGGAAATCCACCAGGACCTTGATAGCTCGACCAGGAACCACAGGGCCAGGACCTTCTGGAGGCCATCGTAAACCAATGCTGAGCCGAGCGAAGACGGCGACACCACACGAGACCTTGCCTGTCTCTGGGTTCAAGAACGAGGGGCCGAACAGGGCGTGGAAACCGAGCGAGCGCGCCGAGGCCGTAGCTTGTCCCAGGAAGGAAACACTGATGCCTATCTCCTGGGCACATACAATCACCGTCGACGTCTCACGTAACCTTCTCCGAAGCGTCTTCCAACACGAACCGTTGAAAGTCTCAATGAAAAACGGGTCCCCTCTGGCTGCCTTTGGGCCTCCCCGCAGAGGTGGCACAGGTACTCCAGCGGAGGACAGGGGAATGCCTGACAAAAGGGGCGCACGGCAGCGGTGTAGTGCGTCACCCGCACCGCTGCTTCTTCGCCCTGATGCCGAACTGCTTGAGCAGCTCAGAGACCTCCTTCTCGTGGTCGGAGCCCTCCTTCCGCGCCGCTGCGATGACCTGCTGCACCTTCTCCTCGGAGAGCTCCTCCATGTCAACGTCATCATCCCCAGCGCTGACCTCAGCCGCTTCGGGAGCAGCTCCTGGTACCGCACCATGTACGCCATCAGGGGCCCGAGGCGCGGCCTGCTGCTGGTCCCGCGCAGCAGCCGCCTTGGCCGCGTAGAGCTCCTTGAACTTGGCAAACTCAGGAGAGGCCAGCATCGTCTTGACCCCCTCAGCCTCAGGGCCCTCCAGCACAGTCGGGTCCAACTCAAGGTCGACCTCCACCTGCTGCTCAGGGGCTGAGGGCGCCACCTGCTGCATCGCGGCCTGCAGCTCAATCTTGAGTGCGTCGATGTCCACGCGCAGGCTGCGCTGTCGTTCATTGAGCTCCGCCAGCGTCCGCTGGGCCTGCTCCACGACCTTGTTCTGCTCCGCAATAGACTTGTCGAGAGCCTCGAACTTCTTCTGCTTATCCGCCAGCTTGTGACCCAAAGTGGTGGCTCGGGACAACACTGGCTTCTTGGACTGTACCTCCGCCCGCGCCACCTTGAGTTCGCTCTCCACGATCTCGATAGCTGACGCTGGTACTCCATCACACTTGCGAAGGGCTTGCAATGACTCCTCCAAGTGCTGCACTTTAACACGTAGCTTGTCGTCGTCCGAAGGCGGTGCGTCTTGAGCTTCAGCACCACCGCCTCCAGCCTGGGCCGAGCCGCCGCCTCCGCCTCCGTTGGCCGCGGCACCCGCGGGAGGGGAAGACTTGGCTGCGACCTTCTCCATGATGCGCTTCTCCATTGCTGCCAGCTGTCCCGACAGATCGGCTGGGGGGCCCTTGGCCCACGCACCGCGAGGGCCGCGAGGCTGCCCAGGAGGAACGCCAGGAGGAGCACGAGCTGATGAGCCAAGGGCGGCAGCGGCAGTGCGCGCGAAGACACCGTATCCGACAAGCGAAATTTTGGTTCCTGCCACAACTCGGACACCCCCAGAAGGGCGATCGGGGCCCTGGGAGTACATCCACCTCATCGCGGCGAGCCATGCACAGCACAGCTCGTCTCAAGAAAGCTTGCTCCAGCAGGAGCTCACAAAGTAGATTCCGAGCCACAAAGACCCGCAGGAGCGGCTGCCGCTCTGAAGACAGCTCCTGCAAGCCCAAAAACTTGGGCCAGAACGGCTGGAAAAGGAGAAGGAGGAGGAGGAGGAGGAGGAGGAGGAGGAGGGGGAGGGGGAGGGGGAGGGGGAGGAGGAAGAAAAAGAGAAGGAGGAGGAGGAGGAGGAGGAGGAGGAGGACAATTGCGAGCTTGGGGGCCTCTTGGGCCGTCCTTGGGGCCTTTTGGCGGTCCCGGGGGCCTCTTGCGTATCTCGGGGAGCCTCTTGTGGCCTCTTGGGGGTCTCTTGGGGGCCTCTTGGAGGCCTCTTGGGGGCCTCTTGGGGCCTCTTGGGGCCCTCTTGGGGCGCTCTTGGGGCGCTCTTGGGAGCCTTCGAGGCGCTCTTGGGGCCATCTTGGAGGAGATCTATCAAAGAAGGGGGGGTCCCCAATTAGCGCTGCCCCTCTAGAGTGCCTCGAGTCGCCTCTTGGGCCCCCCCAAGAGGCCAAAATCCTTCCAAAACCTAGGTAAAATCAATGTTTTTTGTTTTCTCGCCTTTTCGCTCTTGGACCCGTCTTGGGAGCCTCTTGGGCCTCTTGGGGGTCTCTTGGGGGCCTCTTGGAGGCCTCTTGGGGGCCTCTTGGGGCCTCTTGGGGCTCTCTTGGGGCGCTCTTGGGGCGCTCTTGGGAGCCTTCGAGGCGCTCTTGGGGCCATCTTGGAGGAGATCTATCAAAGAAGGGGGGTTCCCCAATTAGCGCTGCCCCTCTAGAGTGCCTCGAGTCGCCTCTTGGGCGCCCCAAGAGGCCAAAATCCTTCCAAAACCTAGGTAAAATCAATGTTTGTTGCTTTCTCGCCTTTTCGCTCTTGGAGCCGTCTTGGGTCATCTTGGACTCTCTTGGGGCCTCTTGGGGGTCTCTTGGCAACGTCTTGGAGGCTTCTTGGGGGCCTCTTGGGGTCTCTTTGGGCCCTCTTGAGGCGCTCTTGGGGCGCTCTTGGGAGCCTTCGGGGCGCTCTTTGGGCCATCTTGGAGGAGATCTATCAAAGAAGGGGGGGGTGCTTATTAGCCCCGCCCCTCCAGAGTGCCTCGAGTCGCCTCTTGGGCCCCCCCAAGATGCCAAAATCCTTCCAAAACCTAGGTAAAATCAATGTTTTGTGTTTTCTCGCCTGTTCGCTCTTGGAGCTGTCTTGGGCCATCTTGGACGCTCTGACACCTCGCGACCGGCCCCGTCCAGGTCAGTGGGGAGGGGTAAGGGGAGGGGTAAACCCCTCCCCGAAGGGGAAGAAGGGGGTTGGCAGAGGAAACTCCCTAGACCACCTACGCCCTAAAGGGCTGGTGGGATTAGACCTCGCCATCCCTGGGGGGCTGCGATCTGCGAAACTGTCGCCATTTTCGAGGCCTGCTGGGGGGCCCAGCACAGTGAGGGCCACGCGCGGATTCAAATTAGACCTCGCCATCCCTGGGGGGCTGCGATCTGCGAAACTGTCGCCACTTTCGAGGCCTGCTGGGGGGCCCAGCACAGTGAGGGCCACGCGCGGATTCAAATTAGACCTCGCCATCCCTGGGGGGCTGCGATCTGCGAAACTGTCGCCATTTTCGAGGCCTGCTGGGGGGCCCAGCACAGTGAGGGCCACGCGCGGATTCAAATTAGACCTCGCCATCCCTGGGGGGCTGCGATCTGCGAAACTGTCGCCATCGAGGCCTGCTGGGGGGCCCAGCACAGTGCGCCTGGGGGGCTGCGATCTGCGAAACTGTCGCCATTTTCGAGGCCTGCTGGGGGGCCCAGCACAGTGAGGGCCACGCGCGGATTCAAATTAGACCTCGCCATCCCTGGGGGGCTGCGATCTGCGAAACTGTCGCCATTTTCGAGGCCTGCTGGGGGGCCCAGCACAGTGAGGGCCACGCGCGGATTCAAATTAGACCTCGCCATCCCTGGGGGGCTGCGATCTGCGAAACTGTCGCCATTTTCGAGGCCTGCTGGGGGGCCCAGCACAGTGAGGGCCACGCGCGGATTCAAATTAGACCTCGCCATCCCTGGGGGGCTGCGATCTGCGAAACTGTCGCCATTTTCGAGGCCTGCTGGGGGGCCCAGCACAGTGAGGGCCACGCGCGGATTCAAATTAGACCTCGCCATCCCTGGGGGGCTGCGATCTGCGAAACTGCCGCCATTTTCGAGGCCTGCTGGGGGGCCCAGCACAGTGAGGGCCACGGGCAGATTCAAATGAGACCTCGCCATCCCTGCGGGGCTGCGATCTGTGAACCTGTCGCCACTTTCGAGGCCTGCTGTGATCCCCGTTTTCGAAGTGGCTAGGAGTGCTCAGGAATTGTAAATCATCAGCTTTATCAAGCCCTTTTCCTGTAGCCAGTGTCCTGCGAGTCTCCCGAATTCCGTCTGCAGACATATGTAACCCTCGCTCCGTCATCGCCCCCTTATAAAGTATCCTAAACTATTTGCGCCCCGCTTTTGCGCAGGGGTTGGGTACGTCGCCAGGGTAATTTGACAGGCATCGCCTTGCATCCGTGTGACAAGGTGGGGCCAGATAGTGTAAGGAAATACCACACGACAGCCCCGCTCTGTAAAGGAATAACTCTCCATCCGTGCAGCTTGTGCACACGTCTAATGCGTTGCCGCAAGAGCCACATGTTGTTGAAAGCAGCCGCCCTCCATCCTTGCAGTTGCCTGAGTTGTTTACGACGACTTCTTCGCCACGCCATGCCCGCCCGCCATACGTGTACCTATTAGTTGTGTTTGATGCGAGCGTGCGTGGTGCCAAGGCGGGAGCCCCAGTTTTGAAGACGGGCCGCCCTGCATCCGTGAAGCTGTTGGACACTCCAAGCTTCCAGGTTGTTGGCTGTGGGGAAGTCGGAGGCGAAACGCACGAACCGCCCTACCGGCACGTCGTGTGGGTAGAGGACGAGGGTGAGGAGGAGTCATGCACGATAAAACGGAGGATCTATGTATAATGAGACGGGATTGAGCGGGTGGAGGCATCTCCAATTCTTTGTGGCCGCGGCCTTCCAAGCTTCCAAGTCAAGTCTCTTCGACCGCGCCCCGTGAGTCGGGACCGGCAACGGGCCAGTTTAGTTCAGTTCAGGCAGAGATTCGAAATCCAAGGGAGGATCGATGATCCTGGTCCACCCATCCACCCATCGGTCGTTGAGAGTATGTATTGTGGAGTGCCAGATTCCACTCTATTTCGAGCGCCACGCCTGTTTTGTCGCGGCCAAGATAAGACAGCGAAGACAATCCTCAAGGGCAGAAGCTTCCACAACGACTGAAGCATCCTCACAACCTGGGCGCTGAGAATGGAGTGCCCCCCCCCCCCGGGCGGTTACCCTTTGGGGTGCCCAGGTGCCCCTCCTGATGCCGCGGTGAGCCTCGGACCGCCGCCCGAAAGAAGCTTGGAGGGGGGGGGGGACAAAACACAGGCAGCTCGCCTGAGGCGTTCCCACACTGTGGGCGCGGAGAACGGATTGGCCCCAGCCCTGGCGGCTCCCAGGTGGGGTGCCCGAGTGCCATTATCGCGGTGATCACTGGGGCCGTCGAGGAGAGAAGCGTGGGGGGGCCAGCGAAGGATGCTTGAGACATTCCCACGCTCGGGGCGCCACGAGTGGAGCGTGCCTACACCTGGCGGCTCCTCCTTGGGGCACCCAAGAGCCACGCCTGCTAGGTCGCGGTGAGCACTGGACCACCGACGGATAGACGGCTTGAGGGCCGAAGCGTGCAAACCGCCCGAGAGATCCCCACAGTCTGAGCGCGAAGGATGGAGTGGCCCCCACCCTCCCCTGGCGGGTCCCCCTCGGGCTACCCAAATGCAAATGCCACGCTTGCTAGATCTGAGAGTGAGTGGGTCTGAGTGTGATTTGAGTCCGGATACGGTTGAGTCTGAGCATGATTGGGTCTCAGTGTGACCGAGTCCGAGTAAGAGTAAGGCTGGGCGTGATGACAACGTAACGGAAAGTCCTTGTATGAGTCGTCCGAGTGCGAGTGCGTCAGGGCACGAGTGAGTCTTTATCTGAGTGAGTGTTGGTATGGGTGTGTCTGAGTATGAGTGAAGCTGAGTGGGTATATCTGAATTGAGCGAAAGAGGAGGAGCAGGAAGGCACGATGATGAGACGATGGGAGTGAAGTGAGTAATTGAGAAGGTGGAGGCGCCACCGGAACATCTGTACCCCCATCTCAGCAGATGGAGAATACCAGGTTTTTGATGACCCTTTCGGATTAGAGCTACGAGGCGAGGACCCGTGTTCACGTTTTACATTTCCCATCACTCCTAACACACGCACAAGATTTCCGCTCGGGACTTCTTTGAAATTCCTCGCCCTCAGAAGCTCAAAGGTGACGACATCCATTCGTTGCAGATGACCCCCTCGGACTAGTAAGAGGAAGTAAGGTGGGCGGCATGCTGAGGGGGCTTCCGTGTTCAGTGTCCTCGCAAGTCTCTCACTGACGAGGTTCCCGCACGAGGTGTTTGGCATATTAAGGCTGCAGGAGCTCAAACGTGACGACAGTTTACGTTGCATCTTCGGGGTACCTCGTCTGCTCCCACAACTTTTGTGTTGTTTCTTGTGCCCGGCGCGGATTCGATGCAGATTCGAAGTGGGTTAAGCGTAGATTCGACGCAGACTCGACGTGGATTCGACGCGGATTCGACGAGGCCGACATGGATTCGACACGGATTCGACGCAGTTAGGGACGCGACGGGACAGACAAGGCCCCCCGACGATGCAACATAAGACAGATGTTGCACAGGTTTCAGATACCCCTTCCCGGATAAGTCACACGAAGCGGGATCTCATAGAGGGGCCCCACCGAAGACATGGTTTGCCTTCTTTCGTTGACGAGGCCTCCTGTCGATTCTTCCCCTAGGCTCAGGCCTCGGGAGCCCAAAACGTGACGCCAAGTAACAGGTTTCAGATAATCCCCTGGGCCTAGTGCCAGGCAGTCGGGGGCCCCATTGGGGGAGGGTCATGCTCGAGCTCGAGATGTTCTCGCAGTTCGCTCACAGACAAGGCTTCAGGTGGAGACTTCCTTCAGATTCGTGCCCCCGGACCCCAGAAGTGACCAATGTTACAAGATTCAGATACCATTCTCGAAGGAGTAATGTGAAGGGAGGGCGCATGAGGAATCCTGCTTGAGATATCCTCGCAATGTACTTATTGACGAGGTTTCTGGTCGAGACTTCCTCTGGATTCGCACCTCATGAACCCCGAGATGATGACAGTTATAGTTTTCAGATCCCCCCCCCTTGATGAGTAACATGACAACGGGGGGGTCGCAGAGGGAAAGGGCTCCCGCTTGAGACATCCTTGCAATTCAGCCATTGGCGAGATTCCCGCGATAGGCATCAGTTTTCATTCATGCCTCAGGGGCCCAAGGGTGGTATTAGTTACATGCTGCAGAGACTCCCCTCGCATTGGTAACTTGACGCGGGGGACCCCTATCGGGAGAGGTCCCGCTCGAGACGTCCTCGCAGTTCACTCGCGGACGAGACGCCCGCTCGAGAGTGCGCAATGGTCCGTGAAAGTGTTGCAATGATGATGTTGATGGTGACGAGGGTGATGGTGATCATGTGTTGGCGGAGGGTGCTTGCGTTCCTGCGAGGGGTCATTCAGGACGTTGGCAACAAAGAACAAAGAGCCCGCTTAGGCTATTGGGGAACGTTCTTCTGATCACGGACTGAAGATTATACCGTCGGATGGAGGACTCGCAGACGAGGTTGCCGTTTGAGACGTTCGCAACATTCGGGCCTCAAGCGGACAATCTTTGAGCAGCTACTCCAGAGCAGTTTTGGCACACGAGGACATGTTGGGCGCCGTGCACGGAGTGCAACAGGGCGCCTCACACAAATCTGGTAGGCCGACGGTTCGTGCATCGGTGTTTGCAGCGCTCTTGGTCGCCGCGCTTACCCAGGCGGTGAAGTCCGAGAGTTGCGAGGATGAGGAGCCAGAAGCAGATTCGCCCGTTCTGCTTCAGCACACGAGGATTCCTTGTAATCCATTTAACCCTCTGGAATGCAGAAAACCGTTGCAAGACCTATCCACGAAGCAGAAGTTTGAGCTTCATTTAATACAGCCTCGGATCGCAGCCTACCTGAAAGCGCAACTCGCGGATAGTCTCATATACGATTATCCGACGTCCAGCACCCAAACGCTTCCCCTTGAAATGGTCGAACGTATAGATTTTGCAACTATCACGCCTCTGTCTGGGAACACATCTTATCCAGGCATCCTACTTCCTGATGCGTTCTCAAAGGTCAGTTTCATTCCTTATTCAATGACGGAGTACAGCTTCTTCATTAATTGGCAGATTGGCTCCGATGCTCGCAGGGCT
>CAUYUJ010011114.1:669333-746833 GCA_963575745.1 Prorocentrum cordatum
AGTAGTAGCAGGAGTCGTCGTCGCAGTAGTACTAATAGTAGTAGCCGTGGTAGGGGTGGTAGTAGTGGTAGTACTCGCAGTGGTCGTAGTGATAGTCGTAGTACTAGTAGTAGTAGTAGTAGTAGTAGTAGTAGTAGTAGTAGTAGTAGTAGTAGTCGTCGTCTTCGTCCTCGTTGGCGGCGTCGTCGTCGTCGGCGTAGTCGTGGTAGTACTGGCCGTCGTCGTTGTCTTAGTATTGGTCGTAGTCGTCGTGGTGGTAGTAATACTTGTAGAATGAGGGGTAGTAGCAGGGGCTGTAGAAGTAGTAGCAGTAGTCGTAGTCGTAGTTGTAGTAGTAGTAGTAGTAGTAGTAGTAGTAGTAGTAGTGGTTCTAGTATGAGCGGTCGTAGTAGCAGTAGTAGTAGTAGTAGTCACAGTAGTAGTAGATCAGTAGTAGCGAACATAGTAGTAGTAGCCGTCGTAGTAGTAGTGGTAGTAGCCGTACAAGTAGCAGTACCAGCAGCAGTCGCCTCAGTAGCAGGCTTAGTCTTAGTATGCGCAGTCGTCCTAGACGTAGTCGTAGCTGTAGTCGCAGTCATTGCAGTAGTAGTAGTAGTAGTAGTAGTAGTAGTAGTAGTAGTAGTAGTAGTAGTAGTAGTAGTAGTAGCAGTCGTAGTCGTAGTCGTAGTCGTAGTCGTAGCAGTAGTAGTAGTAGTAGCAGTAGTAGTAGTAGCAGTAGTAGTCGTAAGCGTCGTAGACGTAGTCGTCGTCGTCGTCGTCGTAGTAGTAGTAGTAGTAGTAGTTGTTGTCGTCGTCGTCGTGGTTGTAGACGTAGTAGTAGTAGTAGTAGTGGCCGTGGTAGTAGTAGGGGGGGGTAGTTGCATGTGTAGTCGTAGTTGTAGAAGTAGTAGCAGAAGAAGTAGTATGAGTAATAGTAGTCGCAGTCGTAGTCGTAGGCGCAGCCGTAGTAGTAGTCGTAGTAGTAGTAGTAGTAGTCGTAGTAGTAGTAGTAGTAGTAGTAGTAGTAGTAGGAACCGCGGTCGCGGTCGTGATCGTACCTGTAGTCGTAGCGGGAGCAGTGGCATTAGTAGTAGTGGCAGCAGTAGTAGTCGAAGCTGTAGTAGCTGTAGCAACCGCAGTAGTAGTAGTAGTAGTAGTAGTAGTAGTAGTAGTAGTAGTAGTAGTATCACTCGCAGTTTAATCGTAGTCGTAGTAGTAGCAGTAGTAGTAGTAGTGGTAGCATTATTGGTATTATTATTAGTAGTAGTAGTAGTCGTAGTAGTAGTAGTAGTAGTAGTAGTAGTAGTAGTAGTAGTAGTAGTAGTAGTAGTAGTAGTAGCAGTAGTAGTAGTAGTAGTAGTAGTAGAAGTAGTGGTAGTAGTGGTAGTAGTAGTAGTAGTAGTAGCAGTAGTACTGGTAGCAGTAGTCGTCGTCGTAGTAGAAGTAGTAACAACCGTAATAGAAGTCGTAGTAGCAGCAGCAGCAGCAGCAGCAGCAGCAGCAGCAGCAGCAGCAGCAGCAGCAGCAGTAGTTAGTAGTAGTAGTAGTAGTAGTAGTAGTAGTAGTAGTAGTAGTAGTAGTAGTAGTAGTAGTAGTAGTAGTAGTAGTAGTAGTAATAGTAGCAGTAGTAGTAGTAGTAGTAGTAGTAGTAGTTTCAGTCGTAGTAGTAGCAGCAGTAGCAGTAGCATCAGTAAGAGTAGGTGTACGGCTAAGAGCAAGTGGAAGACTAAGTGTAAAGGTAAGAGTAAGAGCAGCAGTCGTAGTCGTAGCACGAGTCGTAGGAGGACGCCGGGGAGGAGGAGCAACAGGAGGAGAAGGAAGAACCGCAGTAGAAACCTCCGGGGAGCCGACGAAAGGCCAGGTGCTCAGGTGGCAGCACTCACGGGAACCGTATGGTTTTGCTTGGGTGCGCGAAGGAGCCCATTGGCTCAAGGCCCCCCAGGAAGATGCGAAAGCGGCGACAGATACGCTGGTGGCGACACCAGGGAACCGTGAGGTCTCGCCTGGGTGCGCGAAGGACCCCGCGGCGCTTGCTGGGCCTCCGAAGTATACGTAGTATGGCAGCGCCCTCAGGGAACCGCGAGGTCCCATCTGGGCGCGCGTGGAATCCCACGGCGCTGGGCCCCCCCAGGAACTCACGCAAGTCGCGCCATATGCGCATGTGCCAGCACCCTCAGGGCGTCGCGAGGTCTCGCTTGGGTGCGCTCAGGACCCCATCGCGCTGGGCCTCCCAGTAGCCCACGAAATCGACTGATACGCAGGTGGCAGCACCCCTAGGGAGCCGCGAGGTCCCGCATTGATGCGCATATTTCCTGGGAGGAGGAGGTGGAAGAGGAGGAGAGGAGGAAGACCAGGATGAAGAGGAGGAGGAGGACGAGGACGAGGAGGGGGAGGAAAAGGAGACGCGCGAGCATCAAAACCAGAACCCAGCGCAGGAGGGTCGGGAGTATAATGAGGCAGCCCTCCTCCAGAGATGAAGAGGACGAGGAAGGGCGGCAAGACTTTGGGGACCAGCAGCGCTTCATTCAGAACGGCAGCCGCCCCGGGAGGGTTTGAAAAGTGAGTGCCGCAGCAGGGCGTCCAAGAGCATCCCAAGACCGCCCCAGAGGCTCCCGAAACGGCCCAAGACCCAAGAGGACCCCACGGGGGCCCATCACGGCGCCGAGGCCGCTCAATCAGCCACAGAGGGTCCTCAAAACGTTCCCCACGGCATTAGGAGGACGTCCAAGAGGGTTCTGAGAGGACTTGTATGCGGGTCCCGAAAACCAAAAGTACTTATTCCTTTTCACGAAACCGCGCGATTGCATAGGATCTGTGTTTGATGATTTAATCGCTCACTAATTCCGTCGGCAAGTATTGTGCCATCGCTGGCGCTTGCTTGTGCGTTCTTGGCCCATGCGGCGCTGCTTGGTTGTGGTCTTTTCCTGGAGGTGAAGCAGTTAGTTTGGAGTTCGTCGTGAGGGTTCTGTCCTCCTACTGTCCCACCGACACGCATGGGTTGTGGGTCAGGATCTTCAGGGATGCGTTTTGGGGTCTCTTCGGGGCGCTCTCGGGGGCTTCTGGGGGGCAGTGTGGGGGCCACTTGGGAGCGTCTTGGGAGACTCTTGGGCCTCTTCGAGACCTCTTGGAGACCTCTTGGGCCTCTTCGGCACCTCTTCGGGACCTCTTGGGCGTCTCTTGGGGGCCTCTTGGGACTTCCTGTGGCCGAGGGCTCGACATGTCCGTTCGGGTCCCTCGTCTGGGTTTCCTCTTGGCACCAACTTGGGGGCCTCTTGGGCCAATGTTTGGAGGCCTCTTGCGCCGTCTTGGGCCCTCATGGGCCATCTTTGGGCCTTCTTGAAAGCTTCCTGGGCCGTCTTGGCGCGATTTTAGGGGGCCTCTGGGGCCGTCTTGGAGTGTCAGGAGGCCGAACATACGAGAACACCCAAATCCTTCAAACACCATTGGTACATCTAAGGTTTTGGCCTCTTGGGGGACTCTTCGGACCCTTGGAGGCTTCTGTGGGCGTCTTGGAGTCTCCTGGGCCGTCTAGAGACCATCTTGGCCGTCTTGGAGCGATCTTCGGGCGTCTCCGAACACTCTTGGACCGTCTTCGGACCCTCTTGGAGCCCTCTTGGCCCGTCTTGGGGCCAGGAGTTCCGGCATCCTTGACCAGAGTGTCCTGGGAGTGTCTCGGGTGTACTTTTTCGACCGGGGGCCCCCGGGTACCGCCTCGCGCGCGCGAACTAGAAACATTCTAGAATTGTTACCGGAGATCCTTGCACGCCTCTGGCCTGCTGGGCTGGCGAATTCTTCACGCGCCGCGTATCCCCATCAGTTTTGCTTGGCTCTACCTCGTGGGCGCTGAGCGGGAGCGCATCCTTAGCGAAGGACAGGCCCCAGCCACACCCGCGTCAGTGAGCCACGGCGAGTGAGGCCTTACTCTGCTCGCTGCCCTCTTTTCCCGGCGCTGCCGCGTGCCCCGGCTGGCGTACACACTCGCCTCCCCCGTTTTCTCGCTCTGGCCTCGCTTCCTTCTGGTTTGCGGCCGGTGACAGGCACCGCCATGGCGACTTCCCTGCCGTTCCAGCTCCGCCCCGTGCTGGTCGCCGCGGTCTTCCCCACCCGATGGGACGCTCGGCTGATCCTCTGGTCGCGTTGAGCTGCTGGTGCCTGCCCAAAGGGCGGTCTCGGCGCCGACTCGCCGCCGGTCGCCTCGGTGGTTTGGCCGCTGGGTCGTCTCCGCTGGCTTGAGCGGTCAATTTTAGGTCTTGGCCCTCGCACGTGCACTCGCCACTGCGGCCAATTAGCTTCGTTCGCGCCCCGTTCGTTGTTGACTCGCTCCCTGACCTTTGCCTTGGAGCCGCGACCAAAAAGTATCCCCACCAGTCGTCCCCATGTCGTCCCTCTTCTCCCTTCCGCTGTCGCAATTTAGGCCGTAGTTTGGCTGTTACGACTATCGGACGGCGTACGGCACTTCCGATGCTCTCGCGACCCAAAGTATCCCCGCCAGCCCATTCAAAACCCTGCCCACGAGAAATGACGGGGAAAGGGACGAGGAGACATGTAGTGAACCGAAGCGGGCAACCAGGGTGAACAAAGAGATCTCTGGGAGCAAGGGATTCGCGGGGCCATTCCTGGGGCCCGCGTGGGGGCGATGGGCGGAGGATGATGACGACGACGACGACCACGACGACGAGAACGGGGGGGGGGGGGGGGGAAAAATAAGAAAACGATGAGCGCAAGGACGAACGAGGAGGAGGACGAGGACAGAGCCGTCAACTTAGCCTTTTGGAGCCTCTTGGGGCTGTCTTGGGGGATCGCGGGGCCCTCTTGGGGCTCGTTTGGGGGGGGTTGGGGCCCTCTTGGAACCCTCTTGGGTCCCTTGGGAGCCCTGGAGGCGTTTTGTGGCCATCATGGAGGCTAACATCAAAAGGGGGGGGTGCCACATTTGCCTCCCCACCCTGGGGCCATCAAAATCGCCTCTTGGGGCTCTCTTGTGCCGATGTTGGGCGCTGCTGGGGCCATCTGACGAGCCTCTTGGGCCGTCATTGTGCGTCTTTGGGCCATTTTGGGACCATCGTGAGGCCGCAAGACCACATCAGAAGCGAGACGGCGTCAAGTCCAACATCAGGTCGGTTTGTGAAGGATGTTCGTTCATTGGTGGAGTTCCGAGAGCACGTGGAACTGTATTGTGGCCCTCGTCGGGCCTCCTATTAGGTATGTCGGAAGCTATCTTGATTAATCGCCGGCTATACCGAGACGCCCTGGAGGCCATCGTTGAACATCGGACGCCCTCTTGTAGCCATCTTGGGCCTCCTTGGGCGCAAAAGCCCCAGGGAGGGGAAGGGGACACCTCCTGGGAGGGAAGATGCAATTGGAAAAGAAGTTACAGGACTCGCTAGACCACCTTAGCCCAAAGGGATGATGGGATTTTTCGCACCGTCCACGATAACCCGACAGGCTCCCAAGATCGCCCGAACACGTCCCGAGATGTTCCCAAGAGAGTTCCTGGACGGCCCACGACTGCCCCAAGGCGGCCTGAGAAATCACCAATATGGCTTTAGATGGCCCTCCAGTCAGCCCAAGAGGTTCCCCTTGCCGCCAACAGGCCCCCAAGAGGCGCCACAGGGGCCCCAAGAGGTCACCTGGAGGTCCCTGACAGGTCCCCAGGAGGTGCAAACGGGGCACCGAAGAGGCTCCCAAGACGCCCCAGTAGGGTTCAACTTGCCCTGACGAGCCCCCGAGAGGCAGCCCAAGAGACCCCAACGGGTACCAAACAACTGTTGGTACACAGCCTTGACCAATAAGAACACAACTAGTCTGGCCGAGGGCCCACCATCATGCAATTCTCGGGCCAGGGCCTGAGGTGCCTTCCATGGGCCGCGCCTCCCAGGTGGCACTCTAGGGCCCCTCGAGGGAGGAACGATTAGGATGTGGAGCAGACTGTAAGGCGGAAGGAGAGGAGAGGATGAGATGGAGGAGCGTCAGCCATGTTTTGCGGACGGCGTTTCGTATACGACAAACGTCTGTCATGCCATTATATTTTTGTAGTCTGTGTTGAGTCGTTGGGGAGTGATCAGGCAAAGATCTGCGCAATTACCACGCTGGGCAGCGGCATACCGGCAAGGCTTATTCAAGCAGCCGGGCTTGTTGATCTTGGCGCGTGTTTTTGCACGTCTTTTATTAGTTTCGTTTACGACGTCTTCGCGCAGGTGCACCCCTCTTCTGGCAGCTAGCCCCTCAGCTTTTCTGATGTACGCATGGGGCGCTGAGAAAGTTGTGCCAACCGCGCTTGCGAACAACAACTTCTCCCGAGACGTCACCAACCCATATACAAAAAGAGGCCACAGCAGTGGGCCCGCTTCATGCGGATGGTATCATGCCACGGGCTGCAGTATGATATGACAGCTACATGGGAGGCTTGCGCGCTCCACGGTTCACGGAACATATGTGAACTATTTGGCATCCCGGAATTTGTCAGCGCAGTTGTGTCATGCGTATTGCCGTGCGACATGGCGTTGGGCCTCCCAGCGGCCCGGAACTGCGCATGTGGCAGCACCCCAAGGGCACCGCGAGGTTTTTGGCCCAGGCGCGCGCAGGTCACCATTGCGCCGAGCCTCCCAGGAGCCCACGCAGGGCCAGTCGCACCGGTGGCAGCCCCCCCCGAGGAGCCGCGAGGGTTCTAAATTCAGAAGCGAAAAAAACACGTACAGTGGAGACCCATGCCAAGAAACACCTTCATTGCCTCCAGGGTGCCTTGGGTTCCGAGGGTTTCGATTGTTCTGCGAAGAGGGTTTCGGTTGTTCTGTTCTCGAAGAGCGCGACGTTCCCACACCAAAAATCAATGGATGCCCTGGACTCCCAGGGTTTCGGTTTCTTGTGGGAGGTTTCTTGTGGACTAGCCTCCACTGTACACGTCCACGTTGGTTTCGAGAGTACGCATTGCGCGAATGTTCGTTTTTCGCGGCTGGCCCCGCGTCGCGGATTAGGACGCCGTGTTCATGTACGTGGTTGGACGCGTAGTTCTTTTGTCAGTGCATCGCTCGGACGTGTGATTTCTTCCTTCGGCGAGAACCATCGAGGAGCAACACTGCGCGCACGACATCGAGAAATTCACGGGGAATGGCCGTCCGAGCGATGCAGAGAACCCAAGAGATACCAAAAGGCATTTGATACACAACCCACGCACGATGGCGAGATGAACCTGATGCCACTAGATCTTCCGCCCCCTGTTGAATTATCACAGGGGTGTTTGGAGTGCCAGATTTCCTATAGTTTTTTTGTTAAATGCCCTCTTGGGTTTCGGCTCATTGCGCGGGCCACCCGGAAAGCAGCCGAATTTGTTTCTCCCGTTGCCCACATCGTGTCTTAGACTGCCAAATTGGCTCAAGGTGGACTCCATAGTCGTCTAAGATGGTCCACGATGGCTTCCAAGACAAGGCACACATCCTTGACGTTCTCGCATTATGTTCGGTCTTCCGACGGCCCGAGACGGCCCAACGGCCCCCACGATCGCCTCAAGATCGCCCAAGAGGAGGACACCAAGATGGCCCCAGAACGGCCCAATCGGCCCCCAAGACGGCCCAAAGAGGCCCCAGGATGGCCCAGCTGGCCTCCAAGACGCCCAAGATGGCCTTCAAGACTGCCCTGGAGCGCTCCAAGAGGGACCCAAGTAGGTTCAGAGAGGCTCCCCAGGCGGCTTCCGACGGCGTCAGACGGGCAAGGGACGCCCTGAGATTGCCAAAGAGGCCCCCAAGAGGCCCCCAAAGGCCTCCAAGAGGCACAAGGACGCCCCCAGGATGCTTTCAGGAGGCCCCGATGAAGCTCCCAGGAGGCCCCAAGAGTGCACCCAGAGGCTCTCAAGTTGCCCCCTGCTCCTCCTTCTCCTCCTCCTCCTCCTCCTCCTCCTCCTCCTGGTCTTCACCGCCATCCTCCCACATATGTTCCCCGAGGGGTTTCCTCAACGGTTGGGGGAACAGATGGTTCGATAACTTCGCAGAGCTCAAGCCAAAACGATCGGCCACATGGGGATTCCGAACGGCAGGGACGGCGGTGATTCGCCATAGGCGTCTTCGATCAGGCTGTAAGTTTCGACGGTTCGCGTATCCCCACAATTACACGACTTGGCGGAATGGACGGGCGAAGGACCCTTCTCCTGCGCTCTGCCCCCGCTCCCCAGCTTCTGGCCCCGGGGAAACGGACGCGACCCCACCGCCGGGGAGACCAGGAAGCTGAGCGACCTCTTCATGGCCCCGTCCGGACAGTACCTCCCACGGCTTGCCAACACCACGCTTCCAGCGAAGAGGATTTCGGACGGAAGGTTCGGAGGCGACGCCCCCAAGACAGGCTCCTACTCCCCCAAGTGCGACACCTGTCCGCTCGCAGGTTTGCTACTGGTGTGGAAGGTGGACACGCCAGCGCTCGGGTGCTTCATCTGGAAGGCCGAGGCCGAGGCAGCGGACCACGGGGAAACAGGCCTTCCCAGCTGGGACCAGTGGCCACTCTTGGGTCCAGCGCAAGTGGAACGCCACGTGGTGCTGCCGGAAATGCCTGGTGTACGTCTGGAACGTTGCCCCGGCAACCCTGGATCACATCATGGACCGCGACTCCTGGGACATCTTCCCACGGCAGCCGGCAGCCCGCCAGCGCCACACAGCACAGGCGGACACCAGCGACGCCACCCCAGACCTGACCGCTTCCCTCGTACCTGCGACAGCGGACGCGAACGCGCACGACCCTATGCCCGCAGCAACCTCCCAGAAGGCCCACCGACGAGCGGAGTAGGGAACAGCAGCAGCGGGCCGCAGCTCGGCCCGCTCAGACGCACGGTCCCCGAGGTCTTGGCCCTCCTCCCAGACCTACCTCCCCCAGAGGCCCCAAGGCTGAACCGCAGACACGTGTCCGCGTTAGCCATCGACGAGGGGGGCGAGCCCAAGCACGGTCGTCGCAACAAGCTGAAGGAAATTCACCACTTTCTGGTCGCTTACCTGCGGGACTACCACCCAACAGTGGACGACAAGTGGATGGACTTTGTCAAGGCGTGCGGCGCTGAAATCCCAGCCCCTGTCACTCATTCCGATTCCCTCGCGAATTATTTGCGCCCGCGCCCCGCCCGCCGCGCCGCCATGACGCCCCCCCTCTCCACTGCGCCCCCCTCCCTCGCCCTGCCCCGCGCGCTTGCCCCGCGCAGCAGCCCCGCCCTTCCCCCGCCCTTTTGTTGTTTTATGTTGTTTGCTCTCTCTCTCTCTCTCTCTTTCTCTCCCTCCCTCTCTTTCTCTTTTATGTTCCTCTCCTTCTGTATGTATATATGCATATGCGTATATCTCCACGCCATATATATATATATACACATACATATACGTGTGCATGTATATATACACGTGCACGCATGCCGCCCCCTCTCTTCTTTTGTCGTTGCATCATGTTTCCCATTTCTCTTTCTGAATATTGTTTATCTCTCTCCCTATATGTTTCTCTTTATCTCTTTTTCTATCGATTCTTCTCTCTCTCTCTTTCTCTTTCTCTCCCTCTCTTTCTCGCTCGCTCGCTCGCTTTCTTTTTTTTTGTTTTTGTTTCTCTCTCTCTCTCTCTCTCTCCCTCTCTCTCTCTCTCTATTTCTCGATCCGTCTTCCTCCGCAGCCAGCGTTTCTCCGCGTCCATTAACTTCCTCCAGGCCCCGTTTCCGTCGCCCTTCCGGCCGCCCCCCCCCCCCCCCCGCGCCATGATGATGTTTTCTTCGCCGCGCCCGCGGTTCCAATGTTTCCGCTTCTGGCGTCCCCCGCGTTCCCGTTCGCCTCCGTTTCTCGGCCTCCTCTCGCCGTAATTTTTCTCTCTTCGATTAGCGCGGCTTTGCGCGGGGGGCAACTGACCTTCAACCCCTCTCGCCACCTGCATGGGCTGCGGGCCAGAGACCGGCCGGGTGCTCACTTGGGTATCCTGTGGTGCCTCTCGGGGGCCTCCTGGGCGACACTGTTGGATGCGTTGTGTGGTTTTTGTTGGGGTTCCTTCGCGGCCTCATGGGGTGTCGCTTGGGCGGGCATCGCGGGGCCCTCTTGGCTCCCGGGCGCCCGCCGGCGGTCTCGGGGGGCGCCCTTGAGGGCGGGGGGCTAAAATTGATTGCTCAAATCTTTCATCTGGAGTCCATTTTGGGGTTATTTTGGTGCCTTCGTGGGCCGCCCTCAGGTTTTCTTGGGCCGTGTCGGGGCTCTCTCAAGGGCCCCTTTAAACCATCTTGGGGCAATTCTGAGGGCCAATGGGGCCGTCTTGGAGAGATTCGCTTCGTTCGGCTCTTCGTGGCCCAGGAAGCCTCGCCGCAGTTCGTGGCCAATCTGGGGAACTAAGACGGGCAGCCGCGCATCTTTGGCGATGATTTCGCATGTGGTCCTGACGGCGTACGACTCGTTACTCACATGTTTGCCGCGCGCCCGCCGCCCCGCCCAGAAGCGACGCGCGGGCGATTTGAGGTGAACAGGGAAGCGCGGAGCAGAGGGGGGGGCTGCCTGCGCCGTTCGAAGCAGGAGGAGGATGGATGGTGGACGAAGGAGAAGGAGGAGGGCCAGGCGCAGCAGGGAGAGGAAAAGGAGGAGGAGGAAGGGCGAGCAGAAGTGCCAGAGGCCTCTAGGGTGCTTCTCGGGGTCGCTTGAGATGCCCCTCGGGCGCTCCTTGGAGGCCCGTTTGGGCGTCTAGGGGGTCGTGGCGCCCCCTGGTGCCTCTTGGGGCGTCTGCGGTGCCCTCGGGAGGCCTCTTCGCCGTTTTGGAGTTTTTCGGGTGCCTCCTCGGCGCCTCCCGGGGCCATCTCGGGGAACTCTTGGGAGCTTTGGTATTGCCCCGAGAGGCCGCGTGAATGCCGCCGTCGCAGTCGTTCACTGCCAGAGAATATGAGTAGCCGCGCACTTGCAGATCGGGCCAGCAAGCTGTTGGCTAACCGCCGCGCGGTCAGAGATATACAACGCGCTGACGCCATTTGTCACCGTCGAGGCGACCCTCGACATGGACGAATCAAAACTTGGGAAGCATCGCCAGATCGACCCGGCAGCTATCATATGTCATGCACCCTCCTGTCAATCTTTCGCTATGATCTTTCATTCACCGGCGTCTTGGAGCAGCCGCGTTCTTCAGGCGGCCCCAAGGGTTCAGAATTTGTTCGGCTTTTAATGCGCCCCTTGCGCCACGAGAGCCCCCGCGGCTCCCGAAGCCACGTCAGGTGCGTCGCGGTTCGCGCGACTCCGTGGGGGGGGGTTCGCAACATAGCGCAAGTTTGACCTCGATGAGCCCCGCGGGCCTCGAGGGTATCGGCGCTGCGAGCCCTCTGGGCCTCGTGGGCCTGGCGACCCTTACTACGCTCGTGGGCACTGCTGGGCCTGCGAGCCCAAGTGGCCGCATTCTGCCAGCGCGCCATCAGTCTCATGTGACTTATGGGGCTCGCGAGCCCTATGGGTCGTGAGTTTCGCAGGCCTCGTGGGCCTTCTCGTCGCAATGAGCCTCAAGGGGCCCATGGGCCATGTGGGCCTTGCAGGCCCCATCAGATTCACGCGCCCCCTGCGTCTGGAACTCATGGGGCTAACAGGACTCGCAGGGCCCGCTGGCCCTGCAAGCCCCGTGATCCTCACGAACTGCATCGCTGAAGGTTAGGGGCCCCTTGGGCCACGTGAGCCGCGTGGCCCGCCCGTGTCTTGCCATCCCCAAAAGCTACATCGGCCCCGTGGGCCCCATGGCTTTTCGAGCCCCACGGTCATTGCGAGTTCCATGAGCCGCGTGGGCCCTGTGGGCCCAACGAGCCTTATGGGCCAACGCCTGGCCCGCGAACGTTGCGATCCCCGCGAGAATTGCGACCGCCTCTCGCGGCTCATAGGGCGCGTTGGGCCCGCGGTGTTCACTGTCCCAGTGGGCCTTATGATCGCTATGTGTCTCATGGGCCCCGCGGGCCCAGGGAGCCACGCAGGCCCCGTGGCCCTTCTGGGCCTCATGGGCCGCGCGCGGAATTCTCGCGGCCCCCGTAGGCCTCATGAACCGCACGGGGCCCGAGACCCCTTTGAGCCCAATGAGTTTCACGCGCCTGATGAATCCTACGATGGTCATCTCGATGCTTGGGTTTGGTTTTGCTGGCAGTGTTTGTCCATCGTTTACGCGTTCTGTTGCATTGTTCTAGCTCTCCTGCGTTTTTTAACGCTTTCCATGTTTTTTTTTTGGGTTGGGTCCACAGGGTGCGGAAAATTTCATTGGGTGTGACAGAATTCAATGTTTTTGTCTGCTCTCCTTGGTCGTTGGTAGATCTTGTGATGAGTTTGGTGTTTGTTGCTGTTTGCTGATTTTTTTTGAAGCGCTTTCGATCCACATGTAATCATTCGATAAACTTTACGTGTTTTCGGTTGTTTCCATAGATTTTGGTATTTGTCGTAGATTTCTGTCAGTTGGCGTTGCTTGGCAGTGTTTGGTGGTTGCTCGGTGGTTTTTCGGCGGTGCTTTGTGGTGCTCGGTGGTTGATCGGTGATTGCTCGGTGGTTGCTCGGCGGTTGCTCGGTGGTGCTCGGCGGTTGCTCGGCGGTTGCTCGGCGGTTGCTCGGTGGTTGCTCGGCGGTTCACTGGGCGCCGCCTGCCGTGGGGAGTTTTTTTTTTTGCGGACTATACAAAATTCATATCGAAATTTAAAGAAATGTCGCGTTTTTTTTGGGGGGGGGGGAAATGCATCGAAAATCATGAAAGCGCAGCGAAATCAACGAAAACGCATCGAAACGCACGGATACGCATCGACACTCATCGAAACCTAGACATCGCACCGAAATGCGCGAACACTTACCGGAACGTATGAAATTTTTGAGAAATTCATCCAAATGCATCGAAGCGCATGGATACGCATCGAAATTCATCGAAAACGCAGACATCGCATCGACATGCACGAATACATGTCGGAATGCATGCAATTGTTGCGAAATTCTCCGGAACGCATCGAAACGCGCGGGAATGAATTGAATTTCGTCGAAGCGCACACGTCGCATCGAAATGCATGAAAACGCATCGGAATGTATGACAGTGTAACGGTGCTCATCGAAACGCAGAGAAGCCGCGTCGAGATTTATCGATCAGCGTGACATTCGCGCCTTTTTATATATACTAGAACCACGCGCGCGCTTCGCGCGCGCTTAGGTTCTGTCGAGTCACAGACCCAGGAATCGTTGTGAGAAGAAACTGGTGACGCGAAGCGTCGTGGGGGCGTCCTTGGACGTCTGGGGTCTCCTGGGGCCTCTTGAGGGGCCTCCTGGGGGCCTCCTGGCGGCCTCTTGGGGCGGAAGGCTCGAGCTTGCGGTTCGTGGTCCCCCTCTGGGCCCCCTCTTGGGCCCGTCTTGGGGCCCTCTTGGGCCATCTTGGGCGCCTCTTGGGCCGTCTTGGGGCCCTCTTGGGCTGTCCTGGGGCCCTCTTGGAAGCTTCTTGGGCCGTCTTGGGGCGGTCTTGGGCGCCTCTTGGGCCGTCCTGTAACGTCGGAAAGCCCAAAAGACAACTTTGTTGAACATGTACGTTTTACGAAGGGAATGGGCCAACTTTTGCGTCTGGGGGCCCTCTTGGGACGCATGTTGGAGGCTTCTTGGGGCCTCTTGGGGGCGTCCTTGGACGTCTGGGGTCTCCTGGGGCCTCTTGAGGGGCCTCCTGGGGGCCTCCTGGCGGCCTCTTGGGGCGGAAGGCTCGAGCTTGCGGTTCGTGGTCCCCCTCTGGGCCCCCTCTTGGGCCCGTCTTGGGGCCCTCTTGGGCCATCTTAGGCGCCTCTTGGGCCGTCTTGGGGCCCTATTGGGCTGTCCTGGGGCCCTCTTGGAAGCTTCTTGGGCCGTCTTGGGGCGGTCTTGGGCGCCTCTTGGGCCGTCCTGTAACGTCGGAAAGCCAAAAAG
This sequence comes from Prorocentrum cordatum, assembly GCA_963575745.1. NCBI lineage: Eukaryota > Dinophyceae > Prorocentrales > Prorocentraceae > Prorocentrum > Prorocentrum cordatum. The sequence continues at coordinate 683,172 of CAUYUJ010011114.1, forward strand.
ACAACTTTGTTGAAAATGTACGTTTTACGAAGGGAATGGGCAATTTTTGCGTCTAGGGGCCCTCTTGGGACGCATGTTGGAGGCTTCTTGGGGCCTCTTGGGGGCGTCCTTGGACGTCTGGGGTCTCCTGGGGCCTCTTGAGGGGCCTCCTGGGGGCCTCCTGGCGGCCTCTTGGGGCGGAAGGCTCGAGCTTGCGGTTCGTGGTCCCCCTCTGGGCCCCCTCTTGGGCCCGTCTTGGGGCCCTCTTGGGCCATCTTGGGCGCCTCTTGGGCCGTCTTGGGGCCCTCTTGGGCTGTCCTGGGGCCCTCTGGGAAGCTTCTTGGGCCGTCTTGGGGCGGTCTTGGGCGCCTCTTGGGCCGTCCTGTAACGTCGGAAAGCCCAAAAGGCGACTTTGTTAAAAATGTACGTTTTACGAAGGGAATGGGCCAATTCTTGCGTCTAGGGGCCCTCTTGGGACGCATGTTGGAGGCTTCTTGGAGCCTCTTGGGGGCGTCCTTGGACGTCTGGGGTCTCCTGGGGCCTCTTGAGGGGCCTCCTGGGGGCCTCCTGGCGGCCTCTTGGGGCGGAAGGCTCGAGCTTGCGGTTCGTGGTCCCCCTCTGGGCCCCCTCTTGGGCCCGTCTTGGGGCCCTCTTGGGCCATCTTGGGCGCCTCTTGGGCCGTCTTGGGGCCCTCTTGGGCTGTCCTGGGGCACTCTTGGGAGCTTCTTGGGCCGTCTTGGGGCGGTCTTGGGCGCCTCTTGGGCCGTCCTGTAATGTCGGAAAGCCCAAAAGGCAACTTTGTGAAAAATGTACGTTTTACGAAGGGAATGGGCCAATTTTTGCGTCTAGGGGCCCTCTTGGGACGCATGTTGGAGGCTTCTTGGGGCGTCTTGGGGGGCGTCCTTGGACGTCTGGAGGCCATCTTCAGCATCTCGGAGCCCTCTTGGAGGCCTCTTGGAAGTTTCTTGGGCCGTCTTGGGCGTTTCTGGGGCCGTCTTGTCTGACTGGGGAGGCCTCCGGCAAGCCCCGACGAGCCTCCGGGGCCCCCGGGGTGCACATTTGTGGTCGAGGTCCCGGCCCCGGGCCCCCGGACCCGGTGCGCCGTTATATGTGAAAGAGCGTGTTCTACCGCTGCTGGCGGAAAACCGGGGGGGGTCACTACCGGTTCGAACCCCTCCCCCCCCCCCCTCCAGAAAACCGGGGGGGGTCACTACCGGTTCGAACCCCTCCCCCCCCCCCCCCCCCCCCTGCTCATCATGAAAAGGGGGGGGGTCACTACCGGTTCGAACCCCTCCCCCCCCCCCCCCCCTCCGGATCCGGAAAACCGGTGGGTGGTGCGGACAGTGGTGGGGACGGTGTTGGTGGGGACAGTGGTGAGGGGATAGCGGGACAGTGGTGGGGACAGTGGGACAGTGGGACAGTGGTGGGGACGGTAGTGGTGGGGACAGTGGTGGGGACAATGGTGGGAACAGGGGGGGACAGTGGACAGTGGTGGTGACGGTGGTGGTGGGGACAGTGGTGTGGGGACAATGGGAATGAGGTGGAAACAGTGGGACAGTGGAGGGTACAATGGTGGTGGGGACAGTGGTGAAGGCGGTGGCGAGGACGGCGGTGGGACAATGGGACAGAGGTACAGTGGGGACAGTGGTGGGGACAGTGGGGACAGTGGTGGGAACAGTGGGACAGCTCAGTGGGACAGCGGAGGAGTCAGTGGGACAGTGGGGACAGTGGGGATAGTCGGGCAGTGGTTGGGGCCGTGGAGACAGTGGGGAGAGTGGAACCGTGGTGGGAACAGTTCTGGGGACAGCGGGGACAGTGCGACAGTGGTGGGGCCACTGGTGGGGACAGTAGGGGCGGTGGTGGAACCAGTGGGGACAGCGGTGGTGAGGACAGTGGTGCTGGGAACACCAGTGGGGGATGTGATGCGGACGGTGGTGGGGACCGGGAGTCGTTTGCTGGCGGTGAGTAGGGGGGGGGGGGGGGGTGGGGGGGGGGTGGGGGGGGGGGGGGGGGGGGGGGGGGGGGGGGGGGGGGGGGGGGGGGGGGGGGGGGGGGGGGGGGGGGGGGGGGGGTTTGAACCGGTAGTGACCCCCCCGGTTTTCCGGAGGGGGGGGGGGGGGGGGGGTGGGAGGGGTTCGAACCAGTACGTGACCCCCGGTTTTCGAGCGGGAGGGGGGGGGGGGGGGGGTTAGGGGAGGGGGGGGTTTGCCGGGGAAGGGGGGGGGGGGGGGGGGGGAGGGGTTCCAGCAGGGGGGGGGGGGGGATTTCCGGAGGGGGGGGGGGGGGACCCTGGTTCCGGAGGAAAGGTTGGCAATTTTCCACAGAAGCGGCGGTGGATCACGCTCTCTCTTATATGTATATATATATATATATATATATATATATATATATATTATATATATATATATACGCATGAAACCCAATGAGGACGCAACGAAACACATGGAATCCTTTGGCGCCGGTGGGAACGCTTTGGAATTCATTGGTTCCAATGGAGACTTGTGATTTCCACCCCTCCTGGGCCCCGCGCGGAACCTCCCCGGGGCCCTCCGAGGCGGCGTTGGAGGGCCCCGGTGGACTTCGGAGATCCCGGAGAGGCCCGCGAAGGCCCCCGAGAGGAGCTTCTGGGCTGCCCCCCCGGGACCCCTTTTGGGGGGCAGCCTGGGAGCTTTCTGCGGGGCGATCTCGCGGGCCCCCAAAAAAACCCGGGGGGGCTCCAAGCAGGCCCTGTGCACGGTGTCATCGTTGAACCCTCCAACGGTGTCATGCGCATGATATCGTTGGGCTCTTGGCGCGAGTTCGCTGGAGGCCGCCTTGGGGGCCCTGTCGGAGCTCATTGGGGATTTTCCGCGAGCCCAATTAGGGCGCGAGAGGTGCCCCCGGGCTGTCCCGCAGGCCCTTCTGGAGAACAGCCCAGAGGCCCCTCTCGGATCGGTCTCGGGGGGCCCAACCCCAAGAAGGCTCCGAGAGGGCGCCGAGGGAGATCCCAACATGGCCCTAAGAGGGCCCCAAGATGTCCCCAAGAAGGCTCTCGGGAGGATGTAGTTTGACCACCGCGCGAGATCCTGCGCGTGATATCTTTGGATCCTAGAGCGATATCGTTGGGGGGCCGTCTCGGGGCCATTTTGGGGCTCTGTCGCGGTCATCCTAGTGTTATCTTGGGCCCTTCTTTGAGCCCTCTCTTTGGGCCGCATTGGGTTTCTTGGCGCCTGAGCTCGCGAAGTGCCCCGCCCCCCACACCCGCGCTGGCTGGAATGCAACGTCCGCCACTTTATTGGTCCTTGGGGGTTCTTACGCCGCTCTCCGAAGATCGCTCTTGGCTTTCTTTGCCCCCTTCTTGGGGCCCTCTTGGGGCGTTTTTGGTGCCCTCTTGAGGCCCTCTTGGGCCTTTTCTTGGGGCCCTCCTCAGGCTTCCTGCCGGCCCTCTCGGGCCTCTCTCGGGGCTCTCTTGGGGCACGATTGGGGCCGTCTTCCGGCCCCCGCGCGGCCCTGGGGGCCGAACTCTACGCATTGAGTTTGGTATTTGGGCACAGTGGAGTTCTCCTGGGCCCTTCTTCGGGCCCATCTTGGAATCTACCCGGCGACCCCCCGAAGTCCCCGCCCGCGGGGCCCGCCGAGAGCGTTGGAAGGTTCTGGGGAGCTTTCAGAGAGCTTCAATACGGGGCGCGGTTTGAAAACGGCCCCAAGAGGGCTACAGGGGCGTTTTAAGTGGGGCCCCCGCCGCTTCTTAGAGGCATCTTGGGGCCTGCTAGTCGGGGGCGTTGGATGCCATCCTGGAACCATATTCGAGGACAGCGACCAAAGAAGGGAGCTGCCCAACAGCGTTGTCGCCCTTCTTGAGTCCCCGAAGAGCTCTCTTGCATGCTCCTGGGGGTTGTTCTGGGATCACCTTGGGCTTCTCTCGGGGCCCTCCTGGGTCATCTAGGAGCCGTCTTGATGCCTCGGAAGCTCATCGGAAGCGAAAAGGCGAAAAGGCGCAAATTGCTGATGTTATGTAAGTTGTTGAAAAGTTGGGTTTCTCGTTGGCCTCCTCGGTGGGCTCCGAGCCCACTTGGGCCCACATTGAAGCGATCTCGGGGCGTTTTTGAATGCCGCGCTATCTTAAGCCATGCTGGAGGCCATCATGGGCTCTCCGCAGTCCCTCTTGAAGCCATCTTGTGCTGTCTTGGACGCTGCGACTGCTCGCGCCATCTCGCCCGCGCTTCGGGGGGGGGGGGGGGAGGGGCGGGGCGCGGGGCGGGCCCCCCCTCGCGCGGGAAGAGGAGAGTGGATGAGGAAACGCTGTGAGACACTCACGTCCTAAAGGGCTGGTGATGCCATTCGCGCGAGCTTCGGGCCGGTTCGTCGGGGCAGTCGAGGGCGCGCAGCGCGGTCGACGCCGCGGCCGCGCCAGAACAGTCGCAGTCGAGACTCACGACAACAACGTCATTAACAACGCACTCGCACAATGCCCGTTTTTCCTGTGGATGGCTCGCGCCGCCGCCATCGGTCAAATTCAGCCCAGGTCGCGCCGCCCCCGCCGAAGCGATCTTGCCCTGCTCGCGCCAGCCGCCCCGGAGAACGCGCCAAATATTGACTTATGGAGTCGATGCTGCGCGCGGCTTTCGTTGCGCTGCCGATGGGGGCGCGTCGGGCTCGAGGCCGATTCTGATTATTGCGCCCCCTGCCTGGGCGAGGTCGGGGGGGCGTGTTCCTCGCGGTCGCGAGCCCGGCTTGCGCCCGTGGCATTGGCCATTGACGCGCCCTGCGCGCCTTCCCGGCAACCCCGAGGGTCGCGATTGCAGCCGCGTTGGTCACGTCGCCGCATTCCGCGGCCATCGCATATTCATTGCGGGGGCAAGTTTGCCCCTGCGCGCTCTCTGCGCAAGGCCGCGCGATAAGCGCGCGGCGCCGCGGAACGACGCGGCTGCGCTGCCAGCGGAGGTGCGATCGCAGCGATGGCGCGCGCCGCTGCGACGGCCAGCGCGGCGGGTGGGCAGGGCCGCTGCAGACGCGGAAGCGGCCGTGGATCGCGCCCTGGAATTGCGGGCTGGGCAGCGGAGAGCGCCGTTGGAGTCGCGAGCGCAGCAAGGGCGAGCACCGCCGGCACTGCGAACGGGGCAGCGGAGGCATTGCTTGGCCTTTCCGCGGGCCGTTCGAGAGCGCCACCAGGATGGCGAGCGCGGCAGTGGGCAACGCTGGCGGGTCTTCGCGCGTGGTTCCAAATCAATATTATTGGCGCCATTCGGGAAGCGCGCCGCGCGCGTTTCTCCTGGACGCCTGGAGGACAAGCGCGCGGTCGGCGCCGTCGCGGGCAACGGGGCGCCGGCCGCCGACGGAGCAGGGGCGCATCAGGCGAGACCGCGGCGCTGTCGGTGGGCCATGCCTCAGGCCGCGATCGCCCGCTCTCATCCTCTTGCAAGGATGCCGCCAAGTATTCCCGCCCAGATCGGCCGATCGCGCGCGCTCGTCGGCCGCGTCGAGGTCGCCGGCCCCGGCGGAGATCGCGCCCCTTTCAACCGCAGGGGGGCTGCGGCGCCGAGGCGCCCTTGCCACCCTGGCACAACGAGACCCCTCGGCTGCCCGCGTCGACGCAGCCCGCGCGACTCCTCCAGGGGAAACCACGATGGCCTGGCTGCAGCCAAAGCCAGAGGGGGCAGCTACCGCGGCGCGCGTGGCCACCCTAGCCATTGGCGCCCCGACCGGTGGCACCGCCGGTAAGGAGATCCAACCTCCCGCGCCACGTGCAGACCGCGGTCCCCATGCGTCAGGACGCGAGGCGACAGTGGCCTCCCCGGAGGAGGAGGAAGCTTGTTCCCCAACGAGCCCAGCGCCCTCCGTGAAGGCGGACATCGGCGGGAACGACTACGACGAGGACGGGGGCGACGACGCCCCACCGACATCCTCGCCGCCCCAAGGCGGAACAGCAGACGGTTCGGCCGACCCCGAGGGCAGCTCGCCCCCACCCTCGCCCGAGACAGCAGGCGAAACAACCAGCGGAAGCCCTCCCGACGACCCCTCGGGGGTGTTCGGGCGGGGCGCGGATGGCTTAGGCCGGCCTGTGCAAGGCCGAGCAACAGGCGAGGCCAGCGCCAGTCCATCGCCCAGAGCCGGACACTCCCCCCCGCAGAGGCAAGCCCCCCCAGCTGGCGCGCAGGGGGGCAGCAGCTCTTCAGCAGCAGCATCGGCCGAGCGCGACACAACTCACCCGTGGCAGCGCGACTGGGCCGCAAGACGGGTCTTCGACAGCCTTGTCGACCCAGTCGACGGAGGCCGCATGTGCGAGGAGTTTAATGGGCAACGTCGACCTCGACGGGATCGGTGAGGCACCCGCAGAGATTTCGCGTCTTCAGAAGGCCCTGGGAGGAGCGTCCAGCAGAGTTTGGCATGCCTGCGCCCGCAAGCGCCGAGCTGGGCCCTACGACCCGAAGAGCGATCCCGCTCGGAACCCCGAGATCACCTGCCGCGGTTTCCCAGGCGCCTGGAAGCGCTGCGGATATGACGCATGCGAAATGGACCGCCGGCGCGACCCCGTGGTCAACTGGGGCCGCGAGCGCAACGCATGGTCAGGGAACCAGGGCAAAGGCGTCTCCAGCCCAAAGGAAAAGCGACAAGCTCCCGGCAGCCCTGGGACTGGGACACCTGGTCCTGGTCGCAAGCCTGGGGCGGCGACGACTGGCAGGCTGGGGGCGAACGCGGCGGCGATGACAGCGGCGACGGGAGGAGGGACAAGCGCTCCCGCGCGTAGCTTTGACGCGGCGGCCTCCGTCAGCTGAAGGCCCGCCGCCACGCCCTGGCCAGCTCCCTCCGCGCGCCCCCCCCTCGCCGCCGCGCCGACCCACGCTTGCACTGGGCGCGGCCCGCCATGCATCGCGCGCCCGCCGCTACGGCCGAGGCAGAGCAACCTCCAGCCCCTCCCCGGCTCCGAGGCGCCAACCTGCAGGGGGCCGCAGCGGGCTCAGAGCTGGGGGCGCCCGCCTCGAACGGGGCAGCGCACCTTCCGACGCCCGAGTTCGGGCGCCCCGCTGGGCAACACTGGCGGCCAGCAGACCTCGCAAGAATGAGCAGAGCCCGTTCGGCTTGAAGAGGTCAGTGAGACAATATCAATGAGCGGCACTGCTCATAGCGGCGACAAGTCTCTTCAGGGAGGTGCCCCCCGGCCCCCCTCCCACAGACAGCCCGGGCACGCGTGCCCTCCGACGTTCGAGTCCCGATGTCTTCCCCTGCGCCCCTGGCGGCCCGCTGACTTTTCAAGTAGAGCAGGGCCCGTTCGGCCAGAAGGGAACGCAGCGCTGTCCCCGTGGGCTCGCAAGTGGAACAGGGCCCGTTAGACATGGAAGGCGTCGGTCACATCAGTCCCCTGACACAGGGCCCGTTGGGCCAGAAGGCAGAGCGTGCTCTCAGCCGGCGGCCGTTAGCCACCCTCGGCATTGACTGTCGGCATCGCTGGCAAGTGACTGCCCGGCACGGGGGCCCTCGCCGCAGGCCGCCGTCAAGTTTCACCCTTCACGCAGCTCGCCGCGCTTGGGCGCGGCGGACGTTGCGGGACTTGCAGAGAGTGCTGCCCCCCCTGGTACCACTCTGCCCAGCCCCCGCTGCTCCCCACCCTTGGGACTTGGGCAGCGGCCCGCTGACATTACTGGCTCGTGGACTGCCGCCGGGGCTGTGGTCCACCTGTCCCCCGCCAGCTTCTGGCCCGCTGTAGTTGTTTTCGCTCTTGGCGCGTCTCCCCCGCGCCCCCAGGTCCCCCCCCGTGCTGTGGCGCCCCCCCCCGCGGCTGGCCCCCCGCTTCCCTCCCCTGTGGCTGCGTGGCGCATCCCCGCCATTTTTTGGCTCCCGCGCCCCGCTCAAATCGCGGTTCTGCTTCCCTCGTGGGTCGGCGGCCTCGGGTGCTCGTCGTTCAGCCAGGGCATCCTTCCCCGGCCTCGCCCTCGCGCCGCCCTGGCGCTGCGCGTTCGCAGGCCGACCCGCTCTGGCTGGATGTCGGCCTAGACGCATGGGGTCGCCTGACTGCAACCCACCCTCGCGCCGCCCAGGCGTTGCACGTTCGAGGGCCGACCCGTCCTGGCTGGATGACGGCCAAGACGCATGGGGTCGCCCTGGGTGCTAGCCTGTGTTCAGCTCGCGTCAGTCGCCCATCCTGGTCGGGCGGCCACGGACTGCGCCTCCTCTGCGCGGGGGCAGGCGCGCGACCAGGGATTCTCAATAGACCACCAGGCAGGCCCGCACAGCGCACAAGATGCCTCCAAGAGTTTCTCCAGAGGCCCCCCCCTGCAGCGGGGCCAATGCGGGGCCATGCAGACGCCGAGCGGGGCGCTGGAACGGCCCCAAAGACCGTCAATATAGCCCCATGAGGGCCCCAGAGGCGTTCACGAGCGGCCCCAGAGGCCCCCACAAGAGGGCCTCCACACAACCCTACATCGCTCTTCCGTCCCCCCTCCCTTCCTCCCACTCTTCCTCTTCCAAGTCTCAAGAACGCCAGGATGGGGCAGGGCTCGAGCGATTTCGTGGGCCGTTTTTCCTTGCCTAGGCTCTGCCTAAAAGGGTTTTTAGTCTCTTTGCTTAAAATGGGGCCGGGCAATGGAATCGCCCAAGGCGGCCCCCCCGGCATCCGCCCCGCCGTTCCCCCAGTTGCGCCCCCTGGTTCACCCAGCTTAGCTTATCTCATTTTAGCTTAGCTTAGCTTAGCTTTTAGCTTAGCTTAGTTTAGCTTCGCTTATATCATGTTAGCTTAGGTTAGCTTAGCTCAGCTTAGCTTCGCTTCGCTTAGCTCTGCTCAGGCTTAGCTCAGCTTTAGCTTAGCGCTAGCTTAGCTTAGCTTGAGCTTAGCTTTAGCTTAGCTTTAAGTTAGCTTTAGCTTAGCTCTAGCTTTAGCTTAGTTTTAGCTTAGAGTTACTGTTACTATCAACGCTGCTTCCCCAGGGGCTCCAACTCCTAGGTAGGGCCGTGCTGGGATAATCTGTTTCGGCGTTTTCCCCGTATGTTTTGTGCGGTTTGGGTTTTCGTCTCTGCCGCGTCGCACCCGCGTCTCCCGCACGCGCACGCACGCGCGCGCCTCCCCCCCCCCCCTTCCCCCCCTCCTTCATGTCCTTCCTCCCTTCGCCCACGCGCAACGCATGCACGGCGCGTGCATCAGACGCGCGTCTACACGCAGCCGCGCGCATGCACGCGCACACGCGCACACACGCACCATGCAACGCCATTACACGCCGGCCGCGTTCACTGCACCGTGCACCCACGACGCACGCGCTACATACTGGGCACACACATGAGACACGCGCCCCGATACGGCCGCACACGCATCATCCACATTAACAGTGCACGCTATATACAAGACTTGTGTGTAGGATTCGCAGTGCGTGGCAGGCGTGGCATTTTCTCGACAACAGAGGGAGTGCGCACGGGGTGGTCTCTCGGCGCGGCCTCTATGCGTGCCAGGGTCGGAGAGCGCGGCAGGCGCGTCACTTTCTCGACACCAGAGGGGCGCGCAGGGGCTTCTATGCGTGCCAGGGTCGGAGAGCGCGGCTGGCGCATCATTTTCTCGACACCAGAGGGACTGCTCAGGGGGTGGTCTCTCAGCGCGGCCTCCGCGCGTGCCTGGGTCGGAGGGCGCGGCAGGCGCGGCATTTTCTCGACGCCAGAGGGGGCGCGCAGGGGGAGGTCTTTCAGTGCGGCCTCTATGCGTGCCAGGGTTGGAGAGCGCAGCAGGCGTGGCATTTATTCGACGCCAGAGGGGGCGCGCAGGGGGGGGTCTCTCAGCGCGGCCCTTATGTGTGCCAGGGTTGGAAAGCGTGCACCAGAGGGGGTGCGCAGGGGGTGGTCTCCCAACGCGGCCTCTTCTGCGCGCCAGGGTCGGAGAGCGCGGCTGGCGCGGCACTTTCTTGACACCAGAAGGGGGTGCGCAAGGGGTGGTCTCTCAGCGCGGCCTCTATGCGCGCCAGGGCCGGAGAGCGCGGCTGGCGCGGCACATTCTCGACGCCAGAGGTGGAGTTCGCAGGGGTGGTTTCTCAGCGCGGCCTCTATGCGTGCCAGGGTCGGAGAGCGCGGTAGGCGTGGGGCTCTCTCGACACCAGAGGGAGCGCGCAGGGGGTGGTCTCTCAGCGCGGCCTCCATGCGCGCTAGGGTCGGAGAGCGCGGCAGGCGCGGCACTTCCTCGACACCAGTGGGGGCGCGCAGGGCGTAGTCTCTCAGCGCGGCCTCTATGCGCGCTGGGGTGGGAGAGCGCGGCAGGCGCGGCATCTTCTGAAGGCTCGGCAGTTTCTCGACACAGGGGCAACTCGGTGGATACGCAGGGGGCGTTGCTTCAGCGCGGCCCCATCTGCGCGCCATGGCGGGAAAGCGCGGCGTGCGTGGCAGCCGGAACCGGAGGCGCCCTGGCCCGAATCTGTTCCAATATTGCAGGCGGTGCCATGCCCCCCGCGTCGCGCATGCCGCCCAAAAGTCCCATCGACGCACTGCCGCCTCCGCGTTTGAATCTGAAGAAGTGCATGACAGACTCAGGTATCGAGGTTAGCATTGTAAATTTCCGCAGTTGCCAGGCCGTTTTGGTCAAACACGAATTTATTTCCTACCGCCGACAGCTAGAGCATTTGTGGCCTGACACCTTTCTTAACTCGCACCAGGAGCTGTTCCATCAGGGAGGTGGCGACGATGCCAGGAGGGGGCGCTGGGCGAGGTGCCTTCTGAAGCCTTCCTCTGGCGGGCCCCCCGCTGATCAGTTGGGGGGGTCGGAAGTGGGCGATGGCTCGCCGTTGGTGAAGGTTCGGCGACGTCGGCGACGTCGTCGACGAGGGCGTTCCCACGCCCGTGCAAGTCGCGCCCGTCAAGTCCACGCCCGTCAAGTCAACTCCTATCCATGCCTTCGCCTCTCAGCGTTCCCCAGCAGTCCTGCTTGCCACCTCTGTTCCACGCGCACCCCTTGCATTCAGCTGCCCCCTGTGCGGGCGGAGACGGACCGACGCTGGGCAGCGGCACCTTGGTCGCAAGGCCTTCGAAAATCAATTCAGCTCGAGAACTTGTCGTCAAACGTGGATGCGAAAGCAGTCAGTTGGCACGCTGGGTCCGCGGCCAAGCGAGCTGCTATTCCGGGGCGCTGGCCGTCGAGACTGGGCGACGGCGCAGCCTTGCGGCAGGTGCTCTACAGGTACCACGAACGCTTGATCCTACAGAGTGGATGTACCTACCCTCCGCGGAGCTAGCGCGAAGTTATGCGACGTCGCTCCCTGGTCTTGGACGTTTCGAGCTGCTGCTGATCATCATGGCATCGACTATCTGTGCGACGTGGAAAGTCCAGCGCACCGCGCGCGGCAGGCAGCCCTGGTAGAGCAGCTGGATGCGAAGTTCGTCTACGCACCCGACCGGGAGGACCCGCCCCCCGACCCTGTCAGGATCACGCGCGTCACGCAGGTCCTCGCTGCTTGGGAAGACTTGAGAAGCATGAGCCACGCCCGCGCGGACTCGTTCTTGTTCGCAAAGGAGAGAGTACTCCATGTCTTTGCCTGCGTTACAGACGACCTTCTACCTGACGTCTGCGCGCATGCCTAACACCGGGAACACGTGTTACTTCAACGCCGCGGCGCAGGCCTGGTCCATTGCAAGCCTTGGAGGCTTCGGAGAGTTTCAATCCCAACAAGCGCGTCGTTCCGCATAGTTCTTCTGACGCTGCGAGTCCCATGAGGCATCGCACTGCGTTTGGAAAAACTGCCCTGGGCCACCGCGGAATTATCCGATTCAGTGTTCGGTTACCACGGCCACCGACTCCATCCGCTTGGTGACGATGCGTTTTGGAAACAGCCTCCGCCCCTTCCCCCTGCCCCAGATTCATGGGACCCTGCCGCGTCGAGAGCGCATTGCGTCTTCGTCTGCTTGGCTGGAGATTCTTCGCAGCGGCGAGGCCGATCTGATGCCGCTCGGCCAGTGCCTGATGCGCTACGTTACTTCGTATGCCTGGGCCGCAGACGATCTCTGATCTCGATCTTTTCTGGCCCAGTCCCACGGGTCCTTCCACTCGGGCGATCCATCGTGCGCCTGGAGATTCGAAAGGCCTCTCCACACGCAGTGCCCTGAGGCTTTTTGGGCAGGTCGTCCAGGGCGCAGGAAACATTGCATATTCTCGACGCCGCAGGGGGTGCGCACGGGGCGGTGTCCGTGCGCGGCCGCTATCCGGGACGGTCGTCCAGGGCATAGCAGGCATGGCACATTCTCGACATCATGGGGGTGCGCAGGGGGGGGCTCTCAGCGCGGCCTTTATCCGAGCCGGTCGTCCAGGGCAAAGCAGGCATGGCATATTATCGACACCATATATGGGGGTGCACACGGGGTGGCGTCCGAGTGCGGCCGCTATCCGTGACGGTCGCCGGGCATAGCAAACATTGCACATTCTCGAGGCCATACAGGGTGCGCAGGGGATGGTCTCTGAGCGCGGCCGCTACCCGAGCCGGTCGTCCAGGGCATAGCAGGCGTGAAACATTCTCGGCAACATAGTGGGGGGGGGGCGCAGGGCGCGGTGTGTGAGCGTGGGCCCTATCCGAGCGGGTCGTCCAGGGAATAGCAGGCGTGCCATTTTCTCGACGCCATGGGGGGGTTGCAGGTCGTGGTTTCTGGGCGCGGCCGCTATCCGAACCGGTCGTCCAGGGCGCAGCATGCGTGGCACGCTTTCGTAACATTAGAGGGTCCGCAGGTGGTGGTCTTTGAGCGCGACCGCTATCCGAGCCGGTCGTCCAGGGCGTACCAGGGGCGGCGCTTTCTCGACACCCTAAGGGGTGCGCAGGGAACGGCCACCCACATAATTCTCACATGCTTCACTTCAGTTGCCATCACCCCGGCCATAATATATGTATGTGGGGTCCTTGGTGTAACATTTTCTGTCAGCAGAAAAGCGGACTTAGCACAAAACGAGGGAAAACAACGACAAATTGACACATAGCACCGTTCAGGTCGAGCCCTGTGATGGAGTGGCCATCGACCTCCAGGAGAATCCCACGACAACTTCCCATATGCGAGGAGAGCCGCGAGCTGGCCCAGCCTGTGCGACGATGGCAGGGAAGGGCGGACCAGAAGGACGAGCGAAGTCTCACATACGTCCCCCCCGCGCTCTTCACGACCTCTCGCCAAGAGAGCCCCATGCCACGAGGGCTTCGCGAAGGGCCCGGAGGCTCAGCCAAATAGACTTCCAGACATTTCTACTCTGCTCTCCCCCCCTTTTCCTTTTCCTTTTTCTCCTCCTCCTCCTCCTCCTCCTCCTCCTCCTCCTCCTCCTCCCTCCTCCTCCCTCCTCCTCCTCCTCCTCTCCTCCTCCTCCTCCTCCTCCCTCCCCCCCCCTCCTCCCTCCTCCTCCTCCTCCTCTTCTTCCTCCTCCTCCTCCTCCTCCCCCTCCTCCTCCTCCTCCTCCTTCTCCTTCTCCTCTTCTCATCATCCGAAAGAGCGTGTTCTACCGCTGCTGGCGGAAAACCGGGGGGGGGGGCCACTATACCTTCCGGTTCGAACCCCCCCCCTCCGGAAAACCAGGGGGGTCACTACCGGTTCGAACCCCTCCCCCCCTTTCCCATTCCATGATGAAAAGGGGGGGGGTCACTACCGGTTCGACCCCCCCCCCTCGAAAACCGGGTGGGGTCACTACCGGTTCGACCCCCCCTTTCCTTCGAAAACCAGGGGGGTGTTCACTACCGGTTCGAACCCCCCACCCTTCGCCGCCGGGCTGGGGAGAGTGGGGACATCGACATATTGGTGGGGGCACTGGTGGGGACTGCGGGGACAGGTGGGACAGTGGGGACAGTGGGACAGTGGTGTGGGGACAGTGGGAATGTGGTGGAAACAGTGGGACAGTGGAGGGTACAGTGGTGGTGGGGACAGTGGTGAGGGCGGTGGCGAGGACGGCGGTGGGACAATGGGACAGAGGTACAGTGGGGACAGTGGTGGGGACAGTGGTGGGGACAGTGGGACAGCTCAGTGGGACAGCGGAGGAGACAGTGGGACAGTGGGGACAGTGGGGACAATCGGGCAGTGGTTGGGGCCGTGGAGAAAGTGGGGAGAGTGGACCGTGGTGCGAACAGTGGTGGGGACAGTGGGGACAGTGCGACAGTGGTGGGGGCACTGATGGGGACAGTAGGGACGGTGGTGGAACCAGTGGGGACAGTGGTGGTGAGGACAGTGGTGCTGGGGACAGCAGTGGGGGATGTGGTGCGGACGCTGGTAGGGACCGGGAGTCGTTTGCTGGCAGTGAGCGTGCGGGGGATGAGGGGTTCGAACCGGTAGAGACCCCCCTCGGTTTTCGAGGGGGGGGGTTCGAACCGGTGGTGGGGATTTTCGGAGGTGGGGTGGGGGGGGGTCCAGCAGGGGGGGGGGGGGATTTTCGGAGGTGGGGGGGGGGGGGGGGGGCGACCCCAGGAATCCGGAAGAAGAAGGGGGGAAACTTTCCAAAGTAAAGCGGCGGTGGATCACGCTCTTTCCATCATCCTCATCCTCGTCCTCATTCTCATCCTCACCTTCATCCTCCCCCCGCGCCCCAGTTTTTCGTAGTCGGCGAGGCAGACGAATTACACCAGCGCAGAGCGATCGGATCGGATCGACCGAGACGCGAATCGGCCAGCGTGCAGGAGGGGAGGGTCAAGACAGGCATGGCGGCCGCGGAGGACGGGATGAGGCGGAGGGCACTCAGAGGCGGAAGATTTCCATGCCGGGCCGGCGCGGCCAGCAGCGGCAGCGGAGGCCGTGTTGGTAAGACACGCAGGATGGAATCCCGACCTCCAGGAGGATCCCCTGGACAATCTTCATGTGCGAGGGGGCCGCGAGCCTGCCCAATCAGTGCGAGGAGGGCTGGACACGGCAGCTCAATCTGACAGGCACGTGCGCCTTGCCACCGCATGCACCTGAGCGTCCAGGACACCCTCCGCCACAGCATCCTCGCCACGCTCCGCTTGGGGCCTCCCAGCGTTTTCTGCACCAGCCCTCGCCGAGCCACGTGAGTCGGGGTCCTTCTGGTTGCCACCATGGGAGTCCGTGCTGCTCAGGTCCCTCGATGGGCTCTCATACGGCGCTCCTCGCGCGTGCCGGCGCCACTGGGGCCCCACGGGGGCTTCCATCCTACTGTGCCAGTTCCCTCTCGAGCTGTCCCCCCAAGCCTTCAGCTGGGTAGTCGAAGGCCAGACTGTCAGATTGGATTGGGCCCCAAGGGCCAATCTGGCAGGGCCAAACTGGATGATTTGGGTTATTCGCCAGACTGGATTCGCGTTGGCTCCCTCGCCAGATTGCCCCCGTGTGCCAGATTGGGCCTGCCAGATTGGCTTCGACTACCCAGTTCGGGGACCTGCCGAGAGGCCAAGAGGCCTTCAAGAGGCCAACGTCCACAGTGCGCCTTCAGCAACCTGCCAAGAGGCCTCAGGGAATCCCCGCCCTGTGCGACGGGGGCGCCGGCCCGGTATGTTGTGCGTGAGTGGTGGCATGCGGCAGGTCCTTTCTCCGTTGTGGCGATCAGGTTTGCCAGGGAGCCAGGGGAAGAGGCTCACAGCGGAAAGTCAAGGTGGGAGGGACGGGGGACAGGGGGGACGGAGGCGAAGGAGGAGGCGGAGGATGTGGGGAAAAGGAGGAGGGAAGAGGGATGGGCGAGGGAATACTAGATCCCCATCGTGATGACGCCCCGGACGAGCGCACGATGTGCACCCGTTGTGTTCTGACGTTGGCGCGTCCAGCAAAATAACTGAAGCGCGCGCGTTGTCGCAACGAGGACAAAAGGGAACACAGATGATGAAAAAGGGCTGATGGAGGGAGGAGACGGGAGAGGCAGGAGAGGGACAACGAGGAGAGAGGATCAGTTTGTTTTTCTTCGACCATTGCTTTAATCGCTCCCCGCATGCCGTCGCACCATGTTGCCAGATCGGATGCGAATCCATGACAAAATGAAGCATGGGATGTGATAATGTGGACAATCACTCCCTGACTACAATCTATGCGCGCGAAGCGCGCACGTGGTTCAAGTATCAATGCGTGGCCCCACAATGTCGAAATCTCTGCCACACGTTCTCATATGAATATGAGTACGTTTCGATGCCAGGGATTCCAGTACTCTGGCGGATGTTCCGGGACATATGAGCAAGTGCCAACATGACAAGCGTTTAACATGTCCCAGAGTCTCTTGATGGCCTTTTGGGCAGTTGTTGGGGGCATCCTTGGGCCGTCTGGTCTCGTGCTTACTCGGGGCTGCTTCGAGCCATCTCGAGCCAGAATTAAGTCGTCCTGGGGTTCTCTTGACGTTTATTGAGCCGTCTGTGGGCCCAATGTGGCCGAAGGATATGTGGGGGAGATGATGGCGGAGACTCTCTGGAGATCCTTCCTGGACCGTGCCGCCCGCAGTGCTTGCCCAGAGCCTCCTGAGTGTTTCTACGGCCGTCTTGGGTGCCATGGCACTGGGATGCTGAGAAACACGCAGCGAACGTATTGTTTGCAGATGGTTCTGACCCGGGATGCCGTCCGCAGCTATTCCCGACGCTATCAACTCTTTTTATGGCTGCCTTCTTGTGGATCCTCAGGCCATCTTGGCCAGTGGCGAGCGTGTTGGAGGGGGGTATTGGGCTGTTTCTGGCAACGGTTCCGTCCTGGCCAGGTTGCGAGGATTCCGAGAAGATACCGTTCCGCCGTTGTGGTTGCTTTGGGTCTGTTTGGACGCAGCCATCGGACGCCACTCCCTCATCCCTCCCTCTCTCCCCCCTCGCCCCGTTCCTCGTGCTTCACGTCCCTCTCTCTCTCTCACTCTCTCTGTTCGGCTGCACTGCACCGCCTCGGCGGAACTCTCGCGCGGTCCCTGCAGCCAGTGCCTGGTGCCCTGTCCTCGGGTCCCCAGGTGGCGTCGACGCGAAGATGCAGTGCAGAGCTGCTTCTCTCGGGCTCCAGGCCGCGCGGGTTGCTTCCTAATCCCAGGCCTCTGGCGGACTGTTTTTCAGTCCCACTGTTTTTTGGCAGAGTTCGGCCTTGTTGCCCTTTTTCGTCCCTGGGTGCGCCCAGAGAGAGGCCCCGGATGACGCATTGTTCCATTGCGGGCCATTCCTGGGTCCAGGGGTCATCAGAGGTGTGCCCAGATGAAATTATGATTGGAGGAGGGGTCGATATATCTTTGGAGCTCCGCTGATTGAACCAACGCATTCCGTCGGATGTATGGCATTGCCTCCGGGGCAAGGTTGCGCGGGGATAGGCTCGGGGGGGGGAGGCATCGCCCCCCAATCGTTCATTCATCGCCGACAGGGGTCCGTCAGCCACACCCCGCACAGGAACGTTGGCTTTCGCTGACGAGGGCCTATCGCCTATCTGTCGGCGACGTATCCCCGATTCACGGTCGATGCTTTCATCCTCTGAGCTGGCCCCCTGCCTTACACGCCGGTCGTTGAGAGTAGGTGTCTTTGCCCTCCCAGATCCCAGCATCTCCTTCAAGCGCCTCCCTACCCCAAGAATCCATGTGCTTTGATTTGCTGTGTCTCGCTGTTCTCTGGGAGGGCGTGAGCCCCATCCACTTGGTCCGCCTTCCCACGTCACGCTTTTACTACCCACTTCTTCACCGACCGACGTGCAACCCCGCCCCTCACTGCCAGGAGGGAGAGGGGGTCGAAGGCCGCAGGCCTCCCGCAGGGGAGCGCGGAGGCGCCCGCGCTCCGCGCGTGGTGGCCCGGGCTTTGAAGGGCCACTCTCCAGTGCGGCGTCGCGAGGGCGCGACGGGAGCCGCGCGGGGCGCGACGCGCGAGCTTCAGCCCGCGAGGGCCGCCGCGCGGGCGCGAGATTCGCGCGCGGCTCGCGGGATTCGTCGTGGGCAACGTTGACGGCGACGCTCGCTCTAGACCAGAAGCCGCCAGCCTCATAGGGAGGTGGTGGGACGGGCGTTCATGCGTCCTCGGATTGTGCTTGCCAGTGAAGTGTCCTATTTGAAGCGCAGCGTGCGCCTTCGACAGCAACCGCTGAAAGACACGTCTTATTGCGAAGGCCTTACGGCGGGTGCTGTCGACCCTGAAGGGGGACGACGACGACGACGGCGGCGACGGCGACGACGACGACGACGACGACGTCGACGTCGACGACGACGACGACGAAGACGCTGACGTGTGTCAGAGTCCTCAGGGATTCTGTTTGGGATCTCTTCGGAGCGCTCTCGGAGGCCTCTGGGGGGCAGTTTTGGGGGCCCTTTGGGAGCATCGTGGAGGCCTCTTGGGAGCCTCTTTGGAGCCTCTTGGAGCTTCCTGGGGGCCTCTTGGGGGCCTATTGGGGGCCTCTTGGGGGCCTCTTGGGGGCCTCTCTGTCCTCTCTGGTGCGCAGCGCGCGCCTTCGGCAGCAACCGTGGGGGGAAGGCGCGTCTCTTTTGTCTGGCCGACGGCGGGGCGACCGTGCGCGCGCGAGCCGCACCGACCCAGACCCCCTCGCGTGGTGAGAAGTCCATGGCGACTTTGGATCACTGTCGGCCTCGGGGGCCCTTGCACGCGAACTGGCATTCTGGGCCCCGGAGCGGCCAAGAATCCAAGACAAATCGCCGTAAACATGTATTTTGGGCGCTCCGCGCGGGTTTCTTGGATCGGCGCCTGGGGCCCCTGGCGCCGCCTCTGGCGCCGCCCCTGGCGCGCTCCGCGCGCCACGGAGGGGGCTCCATCGCAGATCTAAGAAATCATATATCAGCCGTTTTTCTGTCTCCATTGCAGACGTATTCGCATTCTGGGCCCCGGGGCGGCTAAGAAAGACACGTGGTAAAAAGCTTGTCCTGGAGCAGGGTTCCAGACCTCCGAGTCAAAGGGTGGCTGTGAGACACCGGGAGTTCATGCGATCGGAATGAGTCCCAGCAGAATTTGTTAGGCCGTACAGACCTAGTGTCTCAAACCGTTTTCCTCCAACCGAGGGCCAATGTTTGGAAGAGCGCGCGACGTCGTGAGCCTCAGGAGAAGAGGATATGGAACATGTCCTCCTCCTCCTCCCAAGACCCCCGATCCTCGATCCTCGAGCATTCATCCGAGCCACATGATGAGGGGCACCCTTAGGCGGGGACAGTTTCAGGGGGGGGGGGCATCGACCCCCAATCGCCCAGTCATCGCGAATAGGGGCCCGATAGCCCACGCCGCCCAGATGCGGATTCGCCATCGGGCCCCCGTCACCGATCTATCTGCGATGTATCACCGATTCTACCTCCGTGAGCCAGTCCCCCATAACGTTCCCCTCGACGGCGTGAAGCTCGAGGAAGGAGGATCGAGGTTGCTGAACACTCTGGCACATTTTGTTTCACGCCTCCGGTGGTCTGTGGGGTCACCGTGGCACGTGGCGCGCATGCCACCGTGGCGTGCCACCCTGGGGGGGGGATGATCACCGTGGCGCGCATGCCTAAGCGTGCTGGGCGGGAGGGCGCAGCGGGCGGAGCCCTGCGGAGTATGCCCCCTCCCTCGGGCGAAGGAAAACGATGACCACTACCAAGACGTCACAGGATCTTGTCGACGCCGATCGTGGTCATGGTGCATGCCGGCCGTCGCCGGTTCGAGAGGATGATCCACGAGCTGACGGTGAGCAAGATGGACGGTGACCAAGATCGACACCGACGTTTCCGCGTTCAGTCTTTGTCATGGTCGCCGTTCTTTTCCCCTTCATGTTCCTTCCCAGCCTCCACGCTCCTCTCCTCCCCTCTCGTGTCGGACGAAGGGGGGGGAACAGGGAAGTGGGGTGTACCGACTCTACTGCGTCCACCCGGTTTCGGCCGCGACGCAGGGTTTATATCCCTCGGTGCACTGGCGCTTCTGGCGCCAGGAAAACCAGCTACGCAAGCCGATTCGCAAACATCCTTTTTTCGGGGGTTGCTAGAAGTGCCCCTGGCCCAAGGTGCTCCCAAGATTCTCGTGGTGGCCCAGACGACCTCCAGAGCACCTCCCACGAGGCCCAGAGGGCCCCAGAGGCTCCAGAGTGGAGCGCAAAGCTGGGGGCACCTTTTGCCAAGGACACTTCTAGCAACATCCAGGGGTTTGCGAGGGTCTCTGGCAGGTCCCTGCAGGTCGGAGGAGGTCCCTGGAAGCGCTGGGTGGACCCCCCGGAGGACCATGGCCCATGGGTGTCTCGACGCCTCCTTTTACATGCTGCACAAGTCTCAAAGGAGTCCACATACCTCGATCCTCGATATGATCAGAGTGGAGCAGAAAACAGCATACATATACATTGCAGGAGGTACGCGCGGATCGCTCGGATCGGCGCTGGACCCCCTTACTTGGCGCGCAGAGCGCACCGGTGGCGACGCCAGAGGCGCTGCAAAGGAAGCCCAAGCGCCGATCCAAGAAATCCGCACGGAGGCCCGAAACATTATGGTTGTGCAGTTTTTTCTTCTTCGAGATCTTCATCCTTCTGTCTCCCTCTGCTTCAATCGCATGGGGCTTCCTCCGCGCCCACTCCCCCGTCTGCAGGAGAGGTTTCGCTGGATGGACGACGGGACCATCCAGCATGTGCCGTCTGGGAAGTGGCTCTACGTTGACCCGACGAGTCCGGATGAGGCCGCCAGGAGGGAGGGTTGTTTTGAGGAGAAGGATCGAATAAGCAACAATATCACAAGCGTGTATGTTCAGTGGATTTATCGATAACGCCCACGGCGGATTACCGCGCCCCCTGCTTTTTGGGAGAGCCTACGTGGCCGACCGTTGCGGCCAGAGCTTGGCCAGAGCTCGGCCAAGCTAGCGGCCTCGAGTGTTCAGCGTTCACGGTCTGCCGCTACTGGGCTTCCCCGCTTCAGTCCCGGACTTGCACGCAGTATCTCTCGCGGCGAAGTACAGGGTCTGCCAGTGGGAGGCGGCGTCGGAAGGCGGCCTCCGGGTCGCAGAACGGGCCGCGAGACTCCGCCACGTGCGGCTCTACGCCACGCAGTCGCTCGAGCGCTTGGGCACATGGGCACCCTGGTACAAGCAGGCGTTCCTTCTCCAGCTGGACGCCGCCAGATAGCATTTCGAAGGACGCGGGCTGACGCCCGCGCGCATCGCCTTGGAGACCAGAGCCGGGAACGCGGGTCGTATACGCCGGCTTTGGCAGCGCGCCTGCGTGCGCTTGATCGCCCCTGACCGCTCTCTCGAGCTGCGTGCGTTCCTGCGCGTGCGGCTCTCGAGGTGGGCGTGCGGCCTCCCAGAGGACGTCATGCTGGACCGCGTCATGTCCGCTTTCCCCGCGGTGGCTCGGCTGTGTCCCCCGCGGGCGCTGGCTGCCTGCATCAGGACCCTGTGGAACGGCTGGGCCACGGGCCGCCGGTTCCAGAGGCGCGCCAGTTGTTTTTTTGGATGCACTGCGGGGGATGATTCGATCGAGCATTATGCAGACTGCCCGCATGTGTCCGCAGCCGTGTACCGCGAGCTGGGGCTCGCGCGTCTGGATGCCCCAGAATTGCGACTGGCAGGTTTCATGTTGATGGCCCCGCCGTGCTCCGAGGCGACCGCGCCGGAGCTGCGCCGCCGAGCTCTGGCAACGTGCGGCGTGTATCTCACGCACTGCTGGGCCCGCCACGCAGCCTCCAGCGGGGCACTCGCGTGCCGCAGTGCGCTCAGGCTCAAGCTTCGAGAGCTCGCTGGAGGATCGTAATCCCCTTCCCCTCCGTCCTCTTCCCTTCCTCCGTCCTTCCTTCTCTCCCTCCCCCCTCGTTTGACTCTCCGGCCAGTGCGTGCCTGCTGGATGGAGCGCCGCGCGTGCATGAGCCACGAGGCTCGGCGAGGCAGACCCCTCCTCTCCTCTCCGTCCTCCGTCCTCCGTCCTCCTTCCCTCCCTCCTCCCCTCCTCGTTTGAATCTCCGGCCAGTGCGTCCAGGCCGGCTGGATGGAGCACCGCGCGTGCATGAGCCACGAGGCTCGGCGAGGCAGACCCCTCCTCTCCTCTCCTCCGTCCGCCGTCCTCCTTCCCTCCCTCCTCCCCTCCTCGTTTGAATCTCCGGCCAGCGCGTCCAGGCAAGCTGGATGGTGTGCCGCGAGTGCCTGAGCCACGAGGCTCGGCGAGGCAGACCCCTCCTCTCCTCTCTGTCCTCCGTCCTCCTTCCCCCCCTCCTCCCCTCCTCGTTTGAATCTCCGGCCAGTGCGTCCAGGCCGGATGGATGGAGCGCCGCGCGTGCCTGAGCCACGAGGCTCGGCGAGGCTGACCCCTCCTCTCCTCTCCTCTCCGTCCTCCGTCCTTAGTCCTCCCCTCCCGCCGGCACACGAATGGCATCACGTCCTGGCAGGGCGGCGGTCTGGCCCCGCTGGCACCACCCCGCCGCCGGACGAGTGGGCGAACGCTCGCCGTTCTGTTGTTGGTTGAGGTTCTTCTCACCGCAGTTTTCAAGTCAAATTTCTGGTGGAGGGGGGTTGTTCTGTTCTCGTGGCACGGAGTGCGCCGGGATGGCCACTCCCAGTGGGTACAATTGGCGCTTGAGCCGGCTGCACGTGGGGGTGGGCCACTGATGTGCCGCCCGGTCTCGTTGGCCGCTCTCTCCAGGGAGCCGCTGCTAGCTCGCGCTGCCTTAGCTGGCTTGCCGCCACCACATGGCATGGCCGTGTGGGCATCCTGCAGCTGTTGGGCTGGCTCGCGCCTGTCTGCCGACAGCTTTTCTTTCTATCTTCATCCGCTATCTTCTAGTTGCCATCGGGATGCAACTCTCTGCCTTGCCAGTTCCATTGGGACGGTCCTGTAATTGAATGGCTGTGGAGCTTGATGATTGGTCCTCTGCCCTGAGAAGGACCTGAGTCTCCCGCAATCGCTTTGGAATTTCATCCACCATCAGCCGGTATTATGTCTACTTTTCTCCCTTTGGGTTTGTAAACTCGCTTATGCCAGGGGTTTCAGACAGAGCCCATCGGGTTTGGTAGTGTTGCATTTTGCGAGGCGCTGGCCCACTGTGGTCTGGACTCTGGAGTTTCTGACCTCTGCGAGTGAGTTTAACTTGCCTTCTCGACCAGGCGTGCACTGGCCAGTTCATTGCATTTGCTCGCGATCTTGGCTTGTCTGTCCGCCTTCGTCCCCTCAGCTTTCCTCCTTCTCCTCCAAAATATCGCGCTGGAAAAAAATATTCCCGTACAGATACGGTCTGGGTTGCCGTGGACCATTTGTTCTTGAAGATGTTGGGAGCGTTTGTTCTTGTTTTCAAGATAGACATGTTGTGTTTGTGTGTGGGGCAGTTGTTCCGTTTTGGGGTTGCCGTCTCGCCGTTTTCGGTTCGTTTTGCGGTCCGTTGTTTAAAGTGGTTTGATTTGCTGTTGTTTTCTGTAGCGGTGTTTTTTCCCCAACCATCCTGTGGTGTTGGGTCTTCGTTTTGAAGAGAGGGCCCCGCGTCCATCCTCCTCCTCCTCTCCTCATCCTCCCCCTTTTCCCTCCTCCCCCTCCTCCTCCCGTTCCTCCTCATTTCGTGGCCCCATAGGGAGCTCCACCAAAGGCTCCAATAGGACCACCCGTATGCGTCATCCTCCACCCAGCACAGCGCTTCGTGGCCCCATAGGGAGCTCCACCGAAGGCTCCAGTGGGACCGCCCCCATGCGCCACCCTCCACCCAGCACGCCGCTTCGTGGCCCCATATGGGGGCTCCACCGAAGGCCCCAGTGGGACCGCCCGCATGCGCCATCCACCGCCCAGTACAACGCTTCGTGGCCCCAGAGGGAACTCCACTGAAGGCCCCAATAGGACCACCCGCATGCGTCATCCACCACCCAGCACAGCGCTTCGTGGCCCCATAGGGAGCTCCACCGAAGGCTCCAGTGGGACCGCCCGCATGCGTCATCCACCACCCAGTACAGCGCTTCGTGGCCCCAAAAGGGGCTCCACCGAACGCCCCAATGGGACCGCCCGCATGCGTGAGCAACCACCCAAAATATTTCTTTTTGGCCCCATGAAATGGCTCCACCGAAGGCCCCAGTGGGACCGCCCGCGTGTGTTACCCACCAGCCAGTGCAGCGCTTCGTGACCCCATAGGGAATTCCACCGAAGGCCCTAGGGAAACCGCCCGCATGCGTCATCCACCACCCAGGACACCGCTTCGTGGCCCCATGGGGAGCTCCACCAAAGGCTCCAGTGGAACCGCCCGCATGCGTCATCCCCCACCCAGCACAGCGTTTCGTGGCCCCGTAGGGAGCTCCACCGAAGGCCCCAGTGGGACTGCCCGCGTGCGACATCGACCACCCAGTGCAGCGCTTCGTGGCCCCATAGGGAGCTTCACCGAAGGCTCCAGTGGGACCGCCCGCATGCGCCACCCGCCACCCAGCACACCGCTTCGTGGCCCTATACAGGGTTCCACCGATGGCCCCAGTGGGACCGCCCGCATGCGTCATCCACCGCCCAAAACAACGCTTCGTGGCCCCATAGGGGGTTCCACCGAAGGCCCCAGAAGGACCGCCCGCGTGCGTCATCCACCACTCAGTACAGCGTTTCGTGTCCCCACAGAGAGCTCCACCTAAGGTCTCTGTGGCGGAACTCGCATGGCGGCCCAGTGGCGGAGTTCGCATGGCGGCGACTTTCGATTTCGGGTGGTTGTTCGTCGTATTCGACGCACGTAGGCCGCATTCGGGCCGCGCATCCCAGATGGGAGTCAGCCTGCTCGCTCTCTGTGTTCCGCGCGGCGGGCGACCCGCGCGGCGTCGCCGGGACCCCTTCGAGCGATCAGCGCGCGTCGCGGGGATTCCGTGCGGCGCCGCGCCCGCAGCCTTGGACGTGTGCGTGCACGGGCAAAGAGGAAGAATAAACACAAAGGGAAGGAAGTGGACGCGATCTTCGTGAGAGGCGCGCCGACATGGGCGTCGACATTTATGCACGTAGACCCACGCGCGCGCGGACTCATCCACAATCAGATTCGCTTGCCCTCCGTCTCTCGCATACAGACCTATCGGTTTCGCTCGCGTTGCGTGCCCCGCCACGCATGTCGGCACGCCCTTCGCGCGCTTCGTGGCCCCATAGGGAGCGCGGGCGATGATGAGATTCATAATTGCGGTATTCACAGCTGCGTATGGTTGGGTCCTTCGCCGGGCTAATTCTGCGCAGGGTTGCCGTATTATTCTGAGTTGGGTTCCCGTTTTCTGATTGCGTTGGGCCCGTCGGGTGTCGTGCCTGTTCGGTTTTGGGATGTAGTTCCCAACCGTCCTGTGGTGTTGGGTCCTCGTTTTGAAGTGACAGCTCCCCGCGTCCGTCCTCCTCCTCCTCCTCCTTTCCTCCTCCCCCTCCCCCCTCCTCCCCATGGCTTCCAGCGTTCCACCCACTCAATACAGCGCTTCGTGGCCCCATAGGGGGCTTCACCGAAGGCTCCAGTGGGACCGCCCGCGTGCGTCATCCACCACCCACCACAGCACTTCGTGGCCTCATAGGGGCCTCCACCGAAGGCCCCAGGGGGACCGCCCGCATGCGTCATCCACCACCCAGTACAGCGCGTCGTGGCCCCATCGGGAGCTCCACCGAAGGCCCCAGAAGGACCGCCCGCATGCATCACCCACCACCCAGTACACCGCATCGTGTCCCCACTGGGAGCTCCACCGAAGCCCCATTTGGACCGCCCGTATGCATCATCCACCACCTAGTACAGCGCTTCGTGGCCCCATAGGGGCCTCCACCGATGGCCTCAGTGGGACCGCCCGCATGCGTCGCCGTCCACCCAACACAGCGCTTGCTGGCTCCATAAAAAGGGGGGTTCCACCGAACGCCCCATTGGGACCGCCCGCGTGCGCCATCCACCTCCCAGCATAGCGTTTCGTGGCCCCGTAGGGAGCTCCACCGAACGCCCCAGTGGGACTGCCCGCGTGAGTCATCCGCCAGCCAGTACAGCGCTTCGTGGCCCCATAGGGAGCTCCACCGAAGGCTGGGGCCGTCCGCGTGCGTCATCCACCGTGCGTCATCAACCACCGAGCACAGCGTTTCGTGGCCCCATAATGAGGCTTCACCGAACGCCCCAGTGGGACCGCCCACATGCGCCACCCACCTCCCAGTACAACGCTGCGTGACCCCATGGGGAGGTCCACCGAAGGCCCCAGCGGGACCGCCCGCATGCGTCATCCACCACCCAGTACAGCGCGTCGTGGCCCCAAATGGAGCTCCACCGACGGTTCCAGTGGGACCGCCCGCATGCATCACCCACCACCCAGTACAGCTCTTCGTGGCCCCATAGGGAGTTCCACCGAAGGCCACAGTGGGACCGCCCGCATGCGTTATCCACCACCCAGTACAGCGTTTCGTGTCCCCCGCCGGCGACGACGACGGCGACGCTGACCGGGCGCCTCGCCACGCCTAGGTCGTCCTGCATCCGACGCACAGGACCGCCGCCTCCCCCCGCGGGCCCTGTTGGCGCCCATGCTGCGTGCCCGGGGGTTGGTGCTCCCCTTCTGGATGAGGAGGGGGAGGAGGAGGAAGACGAGGAGGAGGAGGACGAGGAGGAGGAGGAGGAGGAGGAGGAGGAGGAAAAGGAGGAGGAGGACGAGGAGGAGGAGGAGAAGGGGGAGGAGGAGGAGGAGGAGGAGGAGGAGGAGGAGGAGGGAGGAGAGGAGGAGGAAGGAGGAGGAGGAGGAGGAGGAGGAGGAGAGGAGGAGGAGGAGGAGGAGGAGGAGGAGGAGGAGGAGGAGGAGGAGAGGAGGAGGACGAGAAGGGGCCCGGGGAACCGACCAATTGTTTGAGGGCGGCGCAGGCTCCTGACCACCGAGCACCGGCGCGCGGCAGACCCGCGCCGCTGCCGGAGGAGGAGGAGGAGGAGGAGGAGGAAATGGAGGAGGAGGAGGAGGAAGAGGACGAGGACGAGGCGGAAGAGGAGGAGAAGGAGGAGGGGGGGGAGGAGGAACGGAAGGAGGATTGGGGGAAGGGGAGGGGGAGGAGTACGAGCAGTGGGGCCGACGAGAACGACCAGGTCGACGGTTCACGTGCAGCCGAGTCTGACAACCAGAAGCGGGAGCAAGGGCCAAACTTAGGTTTTGCCCGCGCAGACATGGCAACCAGCACGGGGGATCACTGCTCAAGTTCAGGCAGCCGGCGGGGCTCCCCATCGTAGGGTTCCTGTCAGTTTTGATGTGTGACGGCATGTCATTGATTCGACCGGTTTTCACCGTATTCGGTGGGACCCGGTTGGTTGCCCCACATATTGCAATTATTTATCGGCGAGTTCCAAGCTGGAAGACGCGACAAATGGTGCAAGCCATGCCCTCCTCGCAGAGCACAACCTGACAATCACTGAGTTCGACGAGTTTTTCTGCCACGGGCGGCATTGAGCCCCCAGGTCCACGAGGATCATCCCCAGGAGGTCTTTCCAGAAACGAATCGACAAACATCAGCGCAACCTGAACGACCTCGCTCCTGTACATTGGGGCTTGCTGCAATGCTGCGTCCCGCCTGTCCCTCAAAGCAAGTTGCCCCGAAGGCAGACATTCAACCCACAACATACACTGGAAACCCGTGGACACCCTGCTTGCCGACAGGTTGTCCTGGACGTTTTGGGTTCTGATGGTTTTGCAAAAAGAAATCGTGACGTTCCCACACCAACGATCACTGGCCGTCTTTGGGTCTCAGGGTCGTTTTTATGTGGAAGGCTTCTTGTGGTCGAGCTCCTATTGTAATTCGCCGAGCCCGACATATTTTACGAAGACGGACTTGGGCCCGAACGATTGGCCAAGCAGCACTTGGGCACCGAACAACCACGGTGCGCAGGCACCGAACAACCACGGTGCGCGGGTAATTTTGTTCAAGGCGTCGGGGTTGGCTCATGCATTCGGTTCTTCGGTCTGTCTGGTTTCCCAGATTGAGCGTCCTTGGAAATTCTTGACGCTTCGCGTATCCCCACCAGCCTGGGCGTCAGACACCCTGGGTTGCAGCACCCTTGCACCCGCCGCCCCGGCGCCGGCCGCGGCCCGCGCGCGCGTCCGGCCAATTAGTTTCGGCCGCAGCCCGACCGTTACTCGCCGCCGCTGGCGCTTCCGCCCGCGGCTGTGTAAAAAAAAACGTATCCCCACCAGCCCATCCAGAAACGATGCCCAGGCAAGTTGAAGAGATCAGGGCAGTGGGGGAGCAACGAGAGGGACAACCGATCCGTGCAAAGGATGAGGCGGAAGAGGAGGCCAGATGGATAGATGAGGGGGTGGCGAGGAACCGAGCGAAGGAGGGATGAGGAGAATGATGACGCTGGGTGCATGTTTGAATGCCGCTCGGATGCCTCTTGGAAGCCTTTTGGAAGCCTCTTCGGGCGTCTTGGAGGTCCCTTGGCGGTCAATGGGGGCTCTTGGGCGTCTTGGGTGCTTCGGGGGGGCCTCTTGAGGCCGCTTGGGATCCTCTTGGGGGGCCTGTTGGAGGCCTCTTGGGGCCTCTCGGGGGTCCCTTGGAGCTTCATGGCGGCCTCTTGGAGCCTCTTGGAGGCCTCTTGGAACCATCCTGGGAGCCTTTTGGAGCCTCTTGGGGGTTTCTTGGGGCCTCATGGCGGCCTCTTGGGGCCTCTTGGAGGCCTCTTGGAAGCCTCTTGGGGCCTCCTGGGCGCCCTTTGGGGCCATCTTGGAAGCGATCGATCAAAGAAGAGGGTGGAATTAATTAACCCTGCCCCCCCAAGAGGCCAACTTTGGGCCAGCACCATAGTAAAACCGATGATTTGGGCTTCCTCGCCGAGGCCGTTTTGGACGCTCCAACTACCAGCGAACCCCCCGTCCAGGTCCAGGGGAGGGGGTTAGGGGGAGGGGTAAACCCCTCCCCGAAGGGGAAAAAGGGAAGATGGAAGAGGAAATTCTTCACGCTTCGCGTATCCCCACCAGCCCATCTCAAAACAGCAACTCTTGCGAAGCATGCCGACAGTCGTGTTTTTCATGCGTGTTTCCGCCTGCCCCCGCATATCTCCGGGCCTCTCGTCCTGGTGTGAGTCGTTCGGGCCCTTCTTCCTGGTGTGAGTCGTTCGGGCTCTTCGTCGTGGTTTGAGTCGTTCGGGCTCTTCGTCCTGGCGTGAGTCGTTCGGGCTTCTCGTGGTGTGAGTTGTTCGGGCCCCTCGTCCTGGTGTGAGTCGTTCGGGCTCCTCCTCCCTCGTTCGGGCTCCTCGTGGTGTGAGTCGTTCGGGCCCTTCGTGGTGTGAGTCGTTTGGGCCCTCGTGGTGTGAGTCGTTCGGGTTCGGGCTCCTCGTGGGGGCCTCTTGGGGGCCTCTTGGGGGGCCTCTTGGGGGCCTCTTCGTGGGGCCTCTTGGGGGCCTCTTGGGGGCCTCTTGGGGGCCTCTTGGGGCCGCTTGGGGGCCTCTGGGGGGCCTCTTGGAGGCCTCTTGGGAGCCTCCTGGGGGCCTCTTGGGGCCATCTTGGTGCCTCTTGCGACCTCCTCAGAAGCGCAAATGAGAGCTGCCCCCTAGGAAGGACAAAATGAGCCCAAAACCTTTGTAAAATCAATGATTTTGCTACGAAGGATGAGGAGCGCTGCCCCCTCAGAAGGCCAAAATGGAGCCAAAACTCTCGTAAAATCAATGTTTTTGGCTTCACAGAAGAGGAGAGGGACTTATCTCAGCCCCCCCGTCGGGGCCAGAATCTTCGTGAGGGTCGTCGTTTTTTAGCCCTCCCAGGAGTTGAAATTGACCCCCCTGACGACCCGCCGGACCCCCTCTCCAGGCCCAGGGGGAGGGGGTAGGGGGAGGGGTAAACCCCTCCCCGAAGGGGAAGAAGGGGGGTTGAGGACAGAGCGGGCTCTCTAAACCACTCACGCCCAAAGGGCTGGTGGGACTCCCTAAACCACCTACGCCCAGAGGGCTGGTGGGAGTAAACAAGCGGCAGAACACGAGAAGGAACGAGCCTGTAGTATGGCGTCCTGCAAGTTCGGCTCGAACGAATGGACGCACATGTGGGCGAAGGAACGATGTTAATCTCCGCCTCTGGCGAAGCAGTCGGCACACAACAACTCCAACCGACAAGCGGGATAATATCTTTCAGCATAATCCTCAAACTTCATGCGAGCAGGACACCAATACGCTGCATGGCGTTGGCCGCCTTGTCGATGAAATGTTGCCTTCCATATGGCCGCGCACGTCTTCGTGCCATGCAGGGGTTTCGGCAGCATGGTCTTGGATATATGCCATCACGACCTCAATGTTCGGCAGCAGCGTGCGCGCACAGGATAGAGCTGTTCTCTCCGTGCGGATGTGCATGAGGAGGTGGCCGATGAGAATGACGACAGTAGGGAGGATAAGGTTTTGGAGGAGGAGGAGGAAAAGGAGAGTGGGGGAGGCGACGATGGGATTGACGATGAGGGGGGCGAGGGCGACCAGGACGACAATGTTCAGGAGGAGGAGGAAGAGGAGGAAGAGGAGGAGGAGGAGGAGGAGGAAGTGGGGGGGGGAGGAGGAGGAACCGTTTCCTCCATGTCTCTCTGGCGTTCGCTCTCGGCTTTCGGCGGCGGTGCTCGGGCGTTCCTCGTCCCGCCTTGCTCTGCTTGTGTCTCCTTTTGTTTTCAAGGTTAATGGTTCTCTAGATCTTCAACATGTCAAAAGGTAATGCTCTCTGAAGAACCAAACCGTTTCTTGGAGAGACAGAGAGAGAGAGAGAGAGAAAGAAAAAAGAGAGAGAGAGAGAGAGAGAGAGAGAAAAAAAAAGAGATCGGCGGACGGGCCTCGGACGAGGATAAGTCCGTTCCAGAGCGTTCCGGGACGATCTCATAACGTCTCGGGTCGTTCTGGGAAGGCCGTTTGTCCTGGCTCGGTCTTGACTCGGGAGGGGGCTGATGACATCGAGGACAAGCCGCCGCTGGGAGCCCATCGGCGTGTTGCTGCGTCAGTCCTGTTTGGGCGCCCTGTACGTTTTTGCGGCATTGGTTCGTTGGTGGACCCCCCACAGTGGCGTGCCATTGATATCGTTTGGCAGCCGCATGCGAACCCTATCCCTGCAGGTCTTATTTCTCTCATATATATAGACATAAGTGCACACACACACATATATATATATATATATATAGATTATAACATATATATATATATACATTATATATATACCAGTGGAGCAGGAGCGAGGCCGCCAGGAGTGTGCCAGCGCCCTCCATGGGGGTTCCGGGGCTCACTTTCCTTCCGTTTTTTACAGGGTTTCGGCGTTCCAGCCCTCCATGGGGGCTCTGGGGCTCACTTGCCATGTGTTTTTACAGGGCTTCGGCGTTCCAGGGCTTCCGAGGCCGCCAGGAGTGTGCCTCCGCTTCCCATGGGGGCCTCGGGGCTCACTTGCCTTGTGTTTTTACAGGGCTTCGGCGTTCCAGGGCCTCCGAGGGAGGCCGCCAGGAGTGGACCTGCGCCCCCCATGGGGGCTCGGGTTTACTTTCCCTGTGCTTTTACAGGACTTCGGCGTTCCAGGGCCTCCGAGGCGCCAGCGTTCCAGGGCCTCCGAGGTGCCAGCGACCGTTCCAGGGCCTTTCCCGGATCTCCGAACACAATTCCACTACCAATTTGCAGAGGCCTGCCGCAAGTCCCAGGGCACGCACCGGGCGCTCCAAAACGATTCTGGGACAAGTTGTTTGCTCTCTTCTTCCTTGTGTTTATACAGGGTTTCGGCTTCAGGGCCCCGGACGCGGCAACGGCGACCCCAGACCTTCTGTTGACCTTCGGACGGGGGCCCAAGGCCAGCCCAAGAGCGCCAAAAAACGGCCCCATACCTCAAGACACGCGCAACATGTCCTAACACGGCTCCAGGAGCGCCTGCCAGCTGTCATTGTCCAGAGAGCCCCAAGCGGCCCCGACGACGGCCCAAGAGGACCCCAAGACGGCACAAAAGGCACCGAAAACGGTCCAAAGGAGTTCCGACACGGACCCCGAGAGGCGAACAACAAAAAGCTCACAGAGGCCCTCCACATGCCCAGGCCGCCCAAGAGGCCAAGAAAGGCCCCGAGATACACCAAAGCATACCCCAAGAGGCTTGAGAAACTGCGTCTAACCCTGCTTCTCTTCCGCCTTATCACCTTCCTGCTCCTCATTTCTTCTGGTTGTCCACCTCCCTCCCGGTCTCAGGAAATATAATCATATTCCCGGAATTGCCAGGAACAGCATTCCTCGAGTGTTTGTTTTGTTCTTCGCCGCCCTGCTCCATCGTCATTCCCTGATCCTCCGCCTGCTGTGGCTGCTCTTCATGCTACTCCCGCGCCTCCCCCTTCCCCCTCCTCCCGCTCCCCTTCTCCACCTTCTCACCCACCTGCTTGTGGAGCTCTCTCCCGGTCTCTCGAAGTATGTTCCCGGAACGCTTGCCGGGCACATAATTTCTTCGCTTGCGTTCGAGTGTTTATTTTGTTCTTCGCCACCCTGCCTTTTCAATTTTCTTCCCATGTCCTCCTCCTGCTGCGGCTGCTCAACATGCTACTCCTGCACCTCCCCCTGTCCTTTTTCTACCTCCTCCTGCTCCCCCTGAACCTCCCTTCCTCCCGCTCCCCTTCTTCTCCTCATCACCCTCCTTCCCTTCCGCCTACTCCTTATGTCCTGCTCGTCCTGCTCCCCCTCCTCTTCCTGCCGCTCACCCTGTCCTGCGTGTCCGTCCTTCTCGTCCTTCTCATCCTCCCGCTCCTCCCCCTCCTCTCCCTCCCCCATCCTCCTCCTCCTGGTCCAGCTCCTCCTCCTCCTCGAGATTCCTCCTCCTGCTCTAGCCCTCCTCCTCCTCCTTCCTGTCTTCCTCCTTCTCGGGCTTCCCCTCCCCCTGCTGTCGCGAAATATGTGATCGGGGAGCTTCCCTGGAATGTACTTCCGCGTGCCTCCCTTTCTCCACCTCACCGATATTATCCTCCTTCTCGTTCCCCCCCTCTTCTTTCTCGAGCCCCTCCCTATCCTATTGCGCAAGATGTTCCCAGGGAGACCCCCGGGAACATAAGTCCCATCCCCTTGCCCAAGCGCCTGGCCCCTCCTGGGCGGCCCTTCCCCCCCCCCTTCCTCTGATCATCCTCCTCTGGCCGCTCTTCCTCCCACTCCTGTTCCTCCCCCTCTTCTTCCTTCGCCTCCCTCTGCTTCCCCTCGACTTCTCGCTCTTTCCCCCTTGCTTCTGCCGCGTGTCCTTCCTCGGAAGCCGATGGGCCCAGGGGCCGCGATTGAGGATCTTCGACCCTAGAGGTCAGGAGCGTCCAGGGACCGAAGGATTCGGAGGACTCCTGGGGCCGACTTCAAGGGTCGTGGGGCCTACGGTTCCCAGAGGTATCCGGACTGGGGAGGGCGCCCGGATCGGGGGGCGCCCGGACCAGGGAAGGGGGGGGGGGGGAGGGGGAAGGGCAGAGGATATTGAGGAGGAGGAGGAGGAGGGGGATGAAAAAGGAGGAGAGGGAAGAGGAGGAGGAGGAGAAGAACGTGTAGGAGGAGCAGAAGCAAATGAGGAAGGAAGAGGAGGTGGTGGAGGAGAAGGAAGGAACTATGGAAACGGAGGAAAGAGACAGGCGAGGAAGGGGGGGATAAAGAGGACGAATTTGGAGGAAGGAGAGAATAAGGAGGAGGAGGAGGAGGAGGAGGAGAAGGAGGAGGAGGAGGAGGAGGAGGAGAAGGACGGACAGATATGTATGTATGTATGTATGTATATCTATATATACACATACATACATACACACATAAGAAAAAAGGCCTGCCTTGATGCTTCTGCCAGGGCCTTGCCGTGATCTCGGCTAGAACCAAAGCGCGCGAAGCGCTCGCGATGGTTCTAGTATATATATATATATAGAGAGAGAGAGAGAGAGAGAGAGAACAAAAAAAAAAAGACACCCCGGGACGCGGTCGGGGGGCCCCGCCCGGGGGCTTCGCCAAAGCACGGGGGGCCCGGGGCCAGGGCACGGGGGGCCCGGAGCTTTATTTTCTTTGTGTTTAAAACGGTTTCGGCCACCAGGGCCCACCAGGGCCTTGGGGGGTTGCCGGGGGGGCCCCGCCCAGGGACCTCGGCAAACCATGGGGGGCCTGGCGCCTTAGTCCCCTCCTGTTTTTTTTCCCAGGTTTCGGCCACCCGGAACCACCAGAACGCCGGGAGGCATGGGCGGCGGGGCCCGGGCCCGCCCCAAGACTTCGGCGGCGCGCGGGGAGCCCGGGGCCTTACTTTCCACACGTTTGAGACGGTTTCGCCAGCCTGGGGCCACCAGAGCCCCAAGAGGTTGCAGGGGACTCCAGGGGCTGCTCCCGCCTGGGGCCCCAGGTCTCCCGCGGGCCTCCCAGAGGCCTCCAGTAGAGCTCACCAACGCTCACACATTTGGTTATCCCATTGTTTTTTTCCACGTTTCTGTCCATGCTGCCTGTTCTGCATCCCCACGTTGCGCGGCAGCCCCAGAGGGCGCCCAAATCGAACCGGTTCAGCCCCAGACGCTCCCGACCCTGTCTCCAGATGGCTCCGCATGGGAAGACAAGCGCGCCCCAGTCGGGTCACATAACGGCCAGGGACGCACCAAGATCCCTGCGACGCCGACGATCACCCCAATACAGCCCCCCGAGCGACTTCGTCGACACGTCATGCTTCCAAGAGGCCTCCCGGGAGGGCTCTCTGAGGCCTTGCGCCTTGTTTTTTTGTTTTCCCATGGCTGTCCCACGTTTTCACTCATCCAGTTTGTTATGCATCCCCACGTTGCGCCAAAAGGACGTTCAGACCGATGTGGTTCGGGCCTTTGGGGGGCCCCAAGCGTGATCCTATACGGTTCCGCATGGGAGGGCCGGCGCCCCCAAGTAGGCTCCACGAACCGCCAGAGTCGCTGCCAGGCCTGCGCGAAGCCGACGATCGCAGACAGCCCCCCGAGCGACTTCGTCGATGCGGCATGCTTCCAAGAGGCCTCCCCGGAGGGCTCTCTGAGGCCTTACCCGTTGTTTTTGTGTACAATGGTTTTTCCCACGCTACATTGATCCAGCTTGTTTTGTTTCCCCACGCTGCACGGCAACCCAAGAGGACGCCCAAACCGATGTGGTTCGGTCCCCTGGGGCTCCCAACCGCGATCCAAGACGGGTCCGCATGGGGGGACCAGCGCCCCCAAGCAGGCTCCACGAGCCGCCAAAGTCGCTTCCAGGCTTGCGCGACGCCGACGATCCCCCCATGACAGTTCCCCAGGCCACTTCGCCAGCAAAAGAGGTTTCCTAGAGGCTTCCCACATGGGCTTCTTTTGAAGCTCAACTCCTGGCTTTTAACATCGTTTCCCCGGGGTCTCTGGCCACCCAGCCTGTTTTGATTCTCGACGGTGCAAGCTCGTCCTGGACGTCCCCAAGGCTGCCCCGGTGCGGCTCCAGAGGTTTTCAACCGTGCCTGATGACGGCACCTGAGAGCACCCTGACGGCTAAAGCGGCGCCAGCGACGAGCTGCGAACACCCCGACACGGCCGCTTAGGGCCACG
The DNA here is from genome assembly GCA_963575745.1 of Prorocentrum cordatum. NCBI lineage: Eukaryota > Dinophyceae > Prorocentrales > Prorocentraceae > Prorocentrum > Prorocentrum cordatum. The sequence goes on from CAUYUJ010011114.1 coordinate 718,338, forward strand.
AGACAGGCCCGGGGGCCTTGCGGTCGCCGGGGGCGGTCTCGAGATTGCTGATTGCGTCGCGACGTCCCACGACCGAGCCAGAGACCTGTCACAGAGTTCAGAAAACGGGGAGGAGAAGGAAGACGAGGACAAGGAGGAGGGGAACGACGAGAACGAGGAGGGGGAGGCGGAGGGAAAGAAGGAGGAAAAAGGAGGTTGCGGACGAGGCGGAGGAGGAGGAAGAGGAGGAGGAGGAGGAGGACGAGGAGGAGGAGGAGGAGGAAGACCAGGATGAGGACGAGGACGAGGACGAGGAGGACAGGGCGGAGGAGAGGGCGGAGGAGGAGGAGGAGGAGGAGGAGGTGTGAATAGACCCCGTGTAATACCCTCATATATACTCCCTATCCTCACCTCTTCTGCGCCCGGCCGTTTGGGCTCAGGTATTGGGACAGATCGATCAGACCTTTGATCGTGCAGGAGGAAAAGATATCCATCTTTCCCTCCTTCCCTCTACCAACGGATCAGGGGTTCTGTGCCCTTGTACTTCAACCCCATACACACGTTATCAGCCCTTTAAAGCTCACAGTTCATCGAACCCCGCGTCGCGATCTCGCACGCGGCCTCGATGGAACCCAAGCGGCGCATGCGCCGTAAGGGGTCCATCGGGGCCTCGCGTCCGAGCTCTCCGACGGCGCGACGGCTCGGTGATGAGTTGGAGAGCCTTAGTGCGGACTGTGTTGGTGTCCCAGGTACCCCCCCCCCAGCTCCGACGGACCCGAGGCGCGGCTAGCTGCTGAACTTCACCGCAACGCCGCCCGCGGGGGGACAGGAGAAGGAGTAGGAGCAGGTAGTAAGGAGTTCCACACGCCTACCTTCGATCCTCCATCTCCTCCTCCGTCGGGAGCAATCCCAACTGCGTCGGGCGAGAGCCTCGCTGGTCCTGATACTCCAGGGCGCTTTCGCGCTAACCGCCGATGGACTTCAGGTGCTGGCACCCCCAGCCCTGCGACTGTTCCTGTCGCGGAGCACGTAGCCACCTGCGAGGAACTCAGTAGACCAGTGGCGGCACAGCCGCAGACGCAGTACCCCAAGGCATCATCGGATGAGACACCACACACACACACACACACGGTCCGAGCCGCAGCTCGTCCATGCGCAACCGTCGTGGGGCCCCAGGCCCATATGGCGAGACTATGTCGAGCCCGCGTACTGCCTCTCAGAGGCCATGCACCCCTCGCGAGAGGGGGCAGAGGGAAGCCGACGCCCCCCACCTCTCCATCTCAGACGACCCGCTGGCGGCAACGTCCGCTGCAGGTGAAATAGCTGAGCTCAGAGACCAGGTTGAAACCTTCGTGTCCAGGCAATACTCTGGACTACTGCAGAGCGTTCAGACGAACGCTGCCAACACTGCTGCTCTACGCCAAGATCTTGACGGCGCCTTAGGGATCATCGATTCCAGGATTACCGAATATCGACGCATTTTAGGTGAGCTGCAGTATCTGGTTGACCGTGAGATGTCACACTCAGGTGAACGATCGGCGACGGTCGAGAACCTGCGCAACTACCTCGCGCAGATGGAGCAACAGCTTGTGCACGTACGCGACACAGGCGTTTCAGCGGTCAGGATCCTACATGACGAGATCCATGACCAGCTCCGCAACCGACCACCACCAGCCGAGGCCACCGACCTTGGCGACGTTCAGTCTCAGATCAACGATCTTCGATCCCACATGGACCACACTACGGCGACGCTTCGCACCGAAGCACACACCAACTCGTCGAACCTGATCGACATGTTGCAACGCACTGAGAGAGTCATCACTCAAAGGCTTGATGCGACCAACGCTGTCGTGCAGCCACTCGCTGACCGGATCTCTGGCATCGAGCAGCGTTTTCCTGGTGTACAGGACGCCCCGGCATAGTTGCGTGTCGGACGAGCCCAGACTGCGCAGCTGGATTCCCCTCCCACTGTTTACGATTTCGCCCGCCTCACTGACAGGTTGCAGGAGGTTGAGAAGGCGGCGGGCCACACGCAGTTAGAGCTCTCCCAGGTTATTCATGAAAGAGATACTGAGAAGGTACGTGTTGAGGGGCACCTCGCACGTCTGGAAAGTGAGTTGGGGGCGCAAGGCGCCCGTCTCCGAGCCTACGAGCAACGACTTGATTTGTATTCACAACGCTCTCGGGATACTGATGAGTACACACGCCAAAAAGTGGACCAGATACACGAAGACATGACGAGATGGACAAATCAGCTGATTGACCGCACCAATGATACCATACTTCACCTTCAACCTGCAACCGACCTCCACAGGCCGACGGCAGCGTCCGCCGAAGCACCACAAGCTTCTGCAGGACAACAACGACGTACGTCACCAGGAGCAGCCTCCGCGGCAGCTTCAGCACAGACACGCCATGTGTCTCCTGTGCGCCATAACCAACTACTCCTATCACGGAGTCAGACACCGTCCAAGTCCCTGTCTTGCCTAAGATCACGCAGCTGCTCGAGTGGCAGCAAAAGGTACGGAAGAACTCTGGAGCCGCCTCAGGGCGACCGCCCAAAGCATATGCCTTCCTACGCGTGGCTGAACAGCCCGAGTGTACCTTCGAGGACTTACAGGACAGTGGAGACTTCGAGAGCATCGATTGCAAACTCGCCACCGCTCTCAGCGACAGCTTATCCTCAGACTTGCGCTACCAAATCAGGCTCATCGAAACCAGAGAGCACAAAGCAGGACGCATGCTCAAAGGACGCCAGATCTACAAGCACATCCTACAGTCCTACAAATTGACAGACGTTGATGACGACCTGCACGACTTCGAGCGTCTTGAAGAACTGAGTATGCGAGATGAAGATTTGCAACGCTTCATTACTGATTGGGACGCTTTACTATTGGAGTGCCGAGAAGCACCCGATCCAAAGATCTTGGAATCTCTGTTTCGCACGCAGATTCGCAGACATGCCTGGATGAAACAAGACTTGTATGAGTACCAGCGCATGAAGATCAGCGACCCGCATCGTACCTATGATTGGCTCCGACAGCGTCTCTTGGACGTCCTGGAGCTGAAACAATTGGAGAATAAACAAAATAAGTTACGGTACGAACACGAGACTCGTTCTCAAGTCAATGTATGCGCCGCCTGGAAGAAAGGCTACTGTCGCAATGGTGAACGATGCAAGGCTTTGCATACCTATTCCAGGGATTGGAAGAACACCAGATCTTCCAGAGCATCGACCGCTGGCGGCAACTCCCGCCGCAGCGTTTCGACCCCATCGAATGCCATGAAGCCAGCATCGAAACTATTTTGCTTCGAGTTCGCCAAGCGCAACACATGCAACAGAGGCGACAAGTGCAACTTCCCACACGTGGCGCAGTGCAGAGACTTCGCACAGAACAAGTGCCCTAAGGGCGACAAATGCAAATACGCTCACCTTGCACCTGGTGCGAAGACTCCCGAGCGAAGCCCGAGTCGCCCACGTACCTCCAGTCAGGATAGTCGTGGCCGACCACCATCCCGCGGACCAGGGAGCCAACGCTCTCCACAACGCGGGGGGGTCCGCTCCGCAAAAGACTCACGCCATGGACGTGACAATCGACGCCAATACGACCGATCTCGTCCATCCTCCAGGAGGTCTCCGGACTCTCGCAGTCAGTCAAGAAGTCGTTGCGACAGATCTTCGCGATCTACCTCCCGAGGACGAGACAGCCGTGGCGGAGGACGTGGCAGCCCACGTGGCCGCGATAGATCGTGCGGTAGTGACAGAGGACGTGGCCGACGTTCCATGAGCCGTGGTTCGCCCCGTGGCCCCCCCCACGCCAGAGCACGTTCTCCCGCCAACCATCGACGTCCACGCCGACCCGACCGCAGTTACGTCATTCGTGACAAGACCATCATGGCGAACACTAAGGTCACTACAACATCTACTAAACCACGCCGCCGGATACGTTTCGACACACGTAATGTGGACTACTACCTGCACACCGTATCTGGCAGGGCCAGATTGGATCAGTGGAAGGAGATGCCGAAAGAGGGTGACATTGTCAAAGTACCAGGCCCGCTACCACAACGGTGGCGGGATCAAAGTGCAGACGCTCTACGAGAATGTCAACAAGAGTTACAGCTGTGGTACAAAGATCTACATGACTACCGACACAACAAGGAGTCGGTGGTCACACCAACTGCGATCCCAGATTATGATGACTCTACCAAGCAGTCATCAAAGACAGCCCAGACGAAGCCAACGACGTTGCAAATCGACCCACCACGCTCGACTGCTGCGTTGACGCGATCTTGGGTTCTCGACAGTGGTTCTGCGCATCATATTCAGGGTAAACAAGAACTGACGCAGGCCGAATCGGATCGCATATCTATTCGCGAAGGGCATATTCTGGAAACTGCCAATGGCGATCGTACTGTCAACGAGCACTACGACATACGACTACCCGAGGTTGGCTTACACAGTTCAGCCCTTGCCTTGCCAGATTGTCCATCATTACTATCAGTTGGGAAATTGATTGAGGTTGATGGCTTTCGGCAGCTTTGGGATCCTGAGCTGGGCTACTTGCTCCAGGATCCGGGGGGCCAATGGTATAGGATTCCAGTCAACAACAGAGTTCCAGAATTACGACTCGACGACCTGGCAATGATACCGCCACCACGGTTGTGCACTTCGTCAGCACCCCGACGTCGTCAGCGCAAGCGTTCATCCGCCCGCTGCAACGACATATTTGGTGCTGCAAAACTACAGAGCAGTCACCACCTACAGATGAGCTGCGGCCCCACATAGGGACCTGCCCCAAGAGACCACATGTCGGCGAGGGAGGAGGAGCACGGACCGCCAAGGTCGAATAACCTCCCGACACAAACGATGCAGAGTCCAACGTGGATACACCCACCGATTCGCTTACGTCTCAGACGCAGTGTTCTTCTCCCACATGCGGGGGGCTAGCAGATACAGCTCAAGCAGATACTGACATGATGTCGACTGTCACCGACGATCTGCCGACGGAGTCGATTACAACAGTGCACCACGACAGTGATCGCGTTCTTCCAAACAGACAGAAGAAACCGATAGACCTTATGCACTACATGACCCACAGTCCAAAACACCCAGACTGTGATATTTGTTCTCGCACGATGGCGCAGAATGCTCCGTGTCGACGACAGCGCAAACCACATCCACCGGCAGACCCCACCGACGAGGACACAGCCTACGAGGCCTTTGTCCCGAAGAAGTTTGGGGAAGCTCTAACTGCCGACCATATCGTCTTGGCCAAAGACGACGCTGCCGACAAGCACGGCGACAAGTATGCCCTTGTCGTCCTGGATAGATACACCGGCATCTTCATGGCATACCCAGCACTGCACAACGACGCAGCTACTACAAAGGCATCCTTCCAGCAGTTCATCGCCGCGAACGATGAGGTGAAGCATATCTACACAGACAATTCTGGAGAGCTGCAGAAGGCTTGCCGCCAATTGGGATGGAGACATGACACTAGTACGCCGCATCGTCCGCAAACGAATGGATTGATCGAGCGCATGGTCAAGATTGTCATTCTCGGTACGAGAGCTGTGCTGCATATGTCTGGTCTGGGACACGAATGGTGGAAAGAGGCCATGCAAGCCTTTTGCTGTGGACATAATATTGTGCATCCATCCACGGGCGTTGCCGCCCTCAAGCACGTCGACAAGACAGCTCATGAGATACGTTTTGGAGAAAGTTTTCCCGGGCACTGCATTCCCTTCGGTGCTCGGATCTTCTGGACATGCCTCAACCCCGAGATCAACAACGAGACTGCAAAGTTCAAAGAAAACACTCGGGAAGGGTTATTCATGGGTTACCATTTACAGTCTGGTGGACGATGGTCAGGTGATTATCTGGTCTTGGACACGGCTACATACGCCAAGAACCCCGACGGTGAACTGTGTCACGTACACAGAGTCAAAGACATCATCATCCCCGACGGCAAGTTCACCTACCCAGTGAAAGAGGGCACCATGCGACATCACAACCCAGAGGCACACGACGAGGTCAAGGCAACTACTTCTCGCCCCTTGCGCGACAAACAAACGCCCGAGCCTCCACTTGCCTACCCTAAAGAATGGGATGATCCTTCTATGATGACGATGGACGACAACAACGCTGATATACACCCATCGGCCTCTGAGGTTGCTGCACCAGCGCCGGAGCCTGACTACTGGGAACAACGTGGATATTGCGTCATCAGACATATACGTACTCCACGCAGGAAATTGTTTATACCAACAAACGACGTCATGAACATACCTGTACCTGTTGATCAGCTCGACGTGACACGAGACTTCGAGACGACTTTCACCTTCGACGGAGAAAGTGCCTTTCGCGATGTTTGGGACGGTGTCAGCGCCAACGACCACCGGGAGTTGAGCGAGCCATGGACCGGCCTGGATCGATTCTATGAGCTCCCAAAAATGTTGCCAGACGGCAAAACGGTGGTCCGTGGCCGCGAGACACGCGTACAGACTACTACGCGTCCTGAATACTGTGGAAAGACGGTTTACGTACGATACCGACAACGGCGCGGTCATCCGTGACGAGGACGTCAAGGGCGTGACCAACAAAGAGATTCTGCATGCCAAGCTACCAGGTGGACCACGTGACATTACTACGGTACTATACTACCGCCAACCCCCACCACAGCATGCTGGAGTTGCACGTGCTTTGGTACTTGTCGACAGTGAGGGGAACGACTTCGGGACCGTGAGCCCGCATGCACGCAAGTTCACCCAGTCGGTAGCAGTACCCACTATGCCACGTGAGACGACATACACACCGGCACACAGAGACAAGATTCCTGATTCCTCGTGGGCACGCCAGGCCCTGGTTACCAGAAACTTGAGTAAGAAAGAAGTTGCCGCATAACCACGTGCACAGGAAGCCCTACGAAAAGAATACGAGCGACTTGAAAAGGAACAAACGTGGATGGATGTTGGAGACTGTTGCAGAAAAAGTTGATATTGAGTCACAGGCGATTCGTACTGCGACGATTTTTTTTTTTTTTTCAATATCTTGGAGCTATCTTCAGTCAAACATGAGGAACTTCCTCCTGATATACGTAAGTTCAAGAGCCGAGTGGTGGTTCAGGGCAATACAGGCAAAGATGAAATTGGTCTGGCTGCCATATTCGCCGACGCCGCATCCAGCCCCTCGCATATCGATGCTTCCAAACTGTGTGATGCTACTGCATTATTGCCACACTATGCGGGCGAACAAAGTGATGCACCTGGAGCATATACGCAGGCATTGTTATACGGCGACGGACGAATCGACCCAGTGGATACTTGGATTACCATGCCCAAATGGCGCCAACCGGCATCCTGGTCGAAATGCAAGAATCCCGTGTGCCGATTACGATTGGCACTATACGGTCATTCTCTTGCAGGTGTCTTTGGGGAACGAAAGTGTCGCACATGCTTGGGATGTGTTGGATTTGAGCCTATTCCGGGATGGGAATGCGTGCGGAGACACAACAAATTGGGACTGATACTTTCAGTATATGTGGACGACTTCAAATTAGCCGGACCAGCTACCAATCGACAAGCCGGCTGGGGTTATATCCGCAAAAGCGGCATTGACTTGGATCCGCCTATTCCATGCTCTCAATACCTTGGCTGTGGACAACAGGCATATGACGTACCGCAGAACATACTCGACAACAGAATGTCTACCATTCGACCTATGTTGCCTGCACACAGTGAGAAATATCACCATACAGCCAAACAAGTTCGTGGAGCTCGACATGACATGCTTGGTTTTACTGATCAGCGCATTGAACGGTACCTGGAATGCGCTTCCAAGCGCGCCCAGGGACCAGGGTCACGTCGGAAACGGTCCGACTCGCCGAGGACTTCGCGATCCAAATCGCCTAGCTCCTCCGAGTCGGTCGCAAGACCCACTAGCGTGCTCAACGCACGGCCACGATCATCCAGCCCAGCCAGATCGGTCGAGAATCCTTCCACTACGACAGAATCCACGACAATCACATGCGATGACCTACCCGACGCCGAGACCCCTGGCATCGAGGACACCTCCTTTACCGAGTCCGACTACTCCGACGAGGGTATCTTCGGCCAGGACGCGGCGAGTGTACTGATGATGATTCTCTACCTGGCACGTTGCTGTCGTTTCGATCTTTTTCATCCAGCATGTATGCTAGCCAGAGAGATTACCAAATTGAATACCACGTGTGATAAACGTCTACATCGGTTGATATGCTACATCAAAACGACGCGTACACATTGTTTACATGGAGGGATAGGCGATTCTTCAGACAAGCTATCCATCATGCTCTTCACAGACGCCTCGTTCGCCGATTGCATTACATCCTCCAAGTCCGCTACAGGTGTCTTCGCTGCGCTTGTTGGACCTAACACGTTCTTCCCGGTCAACGCTGTGTGTAAGAAACAAGCGGTCGTCTCGCACTCATCTACAGAGTCCAAGATCGTTGCTCTTGACTCAGGACTACGACTGGATGGGGCTACCACTACTCTCATTCTGGGAGGCCGTGGTGGAGGTTGCCAACACATGCAAAGATAATAGTACTTGCCTGGGCTGCCTGGGACACGCCGACGGCGACTTGTCCGGCATTGGCCGCCAAAAAGAGGAAGCGCAAGCCATCGTCTCGTAAGGCACCCCCCACAAGGGGATCCTCTCCTAGCCGTAGGCAGCTACCGCTGAAGACGGAGTTACCTACGCCTCCAAAGAGGCGCACGATATCCCAAGAGGGTACCGTGTTGCACGTGGATCCAGAAAATGCTCAGGAGAGCAGCTCTCCCAAAGTACGTCTCATCGTCCTCGAGGGTAACCAGGCCGTGATCAAACTTGTCCAAAAGGGACGTACACCAGCACTTCGTCGTCTTCATCGTACTCATCGTATAAACCTGGATTGGCTATGCGAGACATGCCAACTTGAACATATTGAGCCCAAATAGGTATGTACAAAAGAGCAGATTGCAGATATTATGACCAAACAGTTTGAGCCAAAGAAAGCAGACCTCTGAGGGGACCTCTTGGAGCACTCGTCCATCTGTCCTGTTACTCCGGTACAATGTGCTCCAAAGAAACCATGGAAACCACTACGAGGGCCTCGGAGGCCCGACGGTTTACTTCATGTTGCTGAACCTCCAAACCTGGATGGATGTCCGGAAGTATGCAACATCTTACTTACAGAGAAAGAAAGATGGGGCGAGGTAGGCTCAGAATGTAGAATGCAGTGCGTTGGGCAAACCAATCACGAGGGCATATGTGCATGTATGTACCATATCGGTTCCCCTGCTGCAGCTACCGTTTTGCGCGCACCTCGCTCGAGAGCACGTTCCCCGCACGGTAGACAACCCCGCCATTCTCCCTCACCTCCACATTGTACAGAGAGGTCTAAGACACTCATTATGCGTTCGTGCCGCAGCAATTTTTCGACTCGAGCTACAAAGCTTACCAGCGTCCTGTTCGCCGTGTGCGAGGCGAAAATAAGTGAGATCGGTTCTAATCCCGATTCCCCCATCCCCGAGATGGATCAGGCGCAGCCGCTCCACCTCGTCGGCTGGCCCATCGGCTGCGGCGCCGAGTACGACCCGAACGCCAAGGACGATGACCGCGTGGGCTTCACGTACCACGCTCAAACTGGCCGTCCTCGTGATCCTGATGATGGCTATGTATATGTACATCATCGGCGTGCTGATCGCAGTGCAGATTTTGATCTCCGCGTACCCGACGAAGCCACTATTGTCGAAGTTGCCCGCTCCGCGTCCGCCGACGTGAAGAGTTGGGTCGGCGAAGTTGGTGGAGGAGCCGGCGGCGACGCCAACTACGAGTACAGTGCGACCACGGCTACACCATGGCTATCGCTCATGAGCGCCATGCGCATGATCTCCAGCCCCTTCAATCGCAATTCTTCTGTACAAAAAGCGCTCGTGGCTTACATGATCATTTGCACGCGGTGATTCCAGGCTCACACCGCAAGCGCCCGCCAATGGACCTCACGACACTGATATTGAAGACGGAGTGGATGATGATACACAACGATTGGTCAACAGTCGGCAGTGCATTACTTGGACAATATGCCGAGGACAGCGTTCAGGATACAAAATACTTTCATGGAAATGGTCTTTGCGCGCCTCCTGACGCATACAGTAATGGATTGACAACTCCCAGCTACGCTCCTAAAATTGATCGCGCTACGATCAGATTGCCCGTGCGCCCACCTGGCCTAGCCAGGACATCACATACTGCGGGACACATTGGCCACGTTGTCGAAGATAACCTTGTCACCGAGATGAGGGCGTTCTCCGACCTTAACCAGACAAGCAAATCCCGCCGCAAGCTTAGTTCGTGGTTGACTGCACGCTGAGGATTTGGAGGTATCGGATCACGCCCCAAGACGGTGGCAACACCATCCGATTACCCAGGCGGCTGGAAGACCCTACCAGAGTACGACGAAAATGTGACGAGTACTTATCGTTGGCAACCATACGACGAGGGCTCTGTATTCATGGGCGAGACCCCTACTGAGGTTGACCCTGGTCTTACTCCCGGTAATGATATTGACCCGCTCGAACTTGCACAAGCAAAATACAGCGCGTTTTGTGGTGGTCGATTGGTTTCTACTCTTCTCTCAGACAACGGATGGCACTCACTCATACAGGAGGATCTGGGACTTCTTCTGCATCATGCCTTTGGCCCGTCAGGGCGCGCATGCAAATGGACAAATTTGTACACGGATTCTACATGGATTATGCATCCCAAGAAGGGATCCACGGCCGCCAAGTACAAGAAGCATCCGAGCCACGGCATCGACGAGCTCAACAGTCCACGAAAGCGACCATCTCGCCAAAGTATCAAATGTTGGTATTGTGCTTTTGTTTATGCCGTGCCTCAATCGCGCGGAATGCATGGGTGGCGCTACCTTCGAGCATTTGTCGACCGTTATCCGCGACGACATCATGATGTGGGCATTCTCCTTTGGCAATTACAAAGAATGGTTCAAACAGAACGACACGCCGATTGGCCAGGACTGTATGCTATTGCCACAGGCTGGTGGCGACGCCCGCTGTGATATGGCGCAGCTCCGTGAACAGCGCACGCAGACACAGGAGAGCCGTATCACAGCTATCCTCAATAAACAGTTCGAGTCCACTCTCGAGCAGCGCAACATGATCAACATTATCCGCGAGGCCAGGGCTGATGATGATGAGCGACAACGCCTCTATCAAAGAGTGGCGTTAATTGAATGAGGCTATCTGGGAATATTGGGCTAATGACTTTCTTGCATCCGTGAAACAAAGGCACTATTGCAGAGGCCTCAACGCCATGGTGGTATGGAGCGCAAACGATATTGCATGTACCAACCACGGACAGAATACGGTGGACATGCGTCGCCATGAGGATCGTGCACCTACTTCCGCGCGCGAGCTCATGAAGATGGAATGCGAGGGCGGCGCCCCGACGCTTATGCCAGTACGCGTACAAGTGGATGTATCACGCTTTATTGACGTGATGCAGTACTTCCGTTGCCCTACGGTCATGGGGCCAGGCAAAGCGGCGCAATGGGGCGTACACCCGAGCTTCGATTACCACACGGACGATTTGATCAAGACGATGCAATCGCGTGGTATCACAGTTCTTCCATCCGATCACCGGGTAGAAGTGTATGACAGAGTTACGCCTCAGGCTTGGCATGCGAAACAGAACAATCACAACCTGGCGATGTTTACGACACAGTTCTGTGATGCAGTATGCTATCGTAATTTCTGTGCTTTGATCCAGTCATTCCCATCTCAGCCGTATCCATTCAAACCTCTTATCATGACTCCAGTCACGGACGAGCAGGCCTACACACAGGCCAAAGAGATCATGGAGGCTCCTCACTTTCGAGAGAGGATCACCAACGAATGGAAAAGAGACCTCAGCCTCACGACGCTGATGACTCAGACCGCTGGTGAAATGGCTCATTGTGCTTGGATGGCGTCGTGTGCCGACGGTACGCTGCCAGACTCCATGCCAGCTGCCACAAGTGATCCAGGCATACTTATTCCCGGAATCGCGACACAGCCACCAGCTTTTGATCCTCGCGAACCGAACAAGGCTATTCCTCAGAACAATCCATTCGGTCATGCATACGACGAGTTGTTCAACTACCTCCTACTGCTGATCAACGACTATCCTGGGGCGTGGGCATCCTGGGATTCACTCGAGAAACAAGAGCTCCTTCACCCCAAGATAGTGAAAACAGTTGTAGATGCACATGCTGTTACTTGGGTTGTGTTTGAGCAGTTCATACAGCAGATTGCCGACTTGGACGGCGATGGCGACGCGACCAAATCACGACTCATTGCAGAGGGCAACAGGTTGATCTCTCATCGTGTCGGCCTTGCTCTCGAGAACCAACAGACTATTAATGCATGCGAAACTTTTTTTCAGACAAAATGCATTGGATCGGGTCGCATTGGGACTTGAGCCCGATGTTCCAACTGCTATCTGGCACGCGGCGGCTGAGGCGGACCAGCCAGCACCACCAGGCCCATTGCCTGAACCATTGCAGCCTGGCCCGCAACCGATCATCGTGCCAGAGCCGTTACCGCCTGGCCCGCTTCCAATCAGCACGCCAGAAGATCCATTGCCATCAGACCAGCTCCCTACAGCCGAGTCAGTCCCGATCCCCGACGACGGCACTGACTTAGACGCGATGGAGCTGGAGGCAACTCCTGCCGACGACGATCCTTCTCCACGCACGATAAATCTATTGTCATGGCAGGACAGTTGCGAGCGCTCCATGTACGAGGACATCAGCCAGACCGCGACTTTCGACAATGCATGCACTACTCGCGAGTACAAGCTCCAAGCAGGGCTCGTGGACGATCATCCATACATTCCTCATGTTGCGGGGTACTTCCGCGACCAACGGCTTCGCGTGCCTGCAGAACGAGGCATGGTTCGACCAATTGCAACGCGACGATTGTGTGATCGCGCATGCGCCCGATATCGCACAATCTGGTTGCTTCCCAGAATGGAAATGGATATCGCCCCCACAGTACGACGAGGTACGCTATGGCCCTGAACTGCTTGACGAGTGGCTTGGAGATCCTAAATGGATGAGCAAAGACATCACGACGATGCTACGCCACGAGATCCACTACAAGAGGTTCCATATCAGCCAATTCCACGATCGGCGCATCAACATATGGCCGAAAACAACGGATCGTGAGTGGAAGATCCCAAGCAATTGGGAATCATTTCACGATATGGTCCAATGGAAATTCCGCGAGCGTAAAAGCCACAACGGACCATCCACAGATGCGGCCATGGCGCACTTCAAAAAGGATGGTGAACCAGACGGATATACGGATTGGAATGATTATTACCCGATCTTCATCCTTCGCGCGTTCCAGAAGCACATTGACCCGCAGAAGAATCGGATCGAGATATACGCCCAACCAATCCCCGACGGAGGCGACCCCAGCTGTTTCGATTCGAACAGCGTTATTGCCATTCGATGTGTTGGAGGCCACAGTTGCGTCAATCCACTCTCCAAACCATGGAACATGGGCTGGGAAAGCCTACAATGGACAGACGTGAAATACCTCCACCATGGCACGACATTTCGTGCCTGGCGCAACATCCTTAAGTCAGGGATCATTCCTGGCTATATCGATCCTTCTTCCCAGAGAGACAAGTATTATCAAGGATCAACGCGCGCGGAGGCATTCTTCAGTTCCAGCACACGCATAGACGATGTCCAGAAGAATCCCCATACCTCGGTACAATCATACAAGTTCAAAAACTACAAGAACGAGGTCGAGCTGGTGATCAACATTGAGATTGCCACAAAAGCTGGTAGCCGATTTTGGTTGGGCGCCCAAGGTGCTATTCTGACAGAAGATGTGGTTCCCGCAGCTGCAGTCATTGCAATCCGCCGTCTCCAACCACGCCATGAGCACGGCCGGCAGATATGGCCGGAGGGCCCGGCCTGGGACTACCCGCCATTGGCCGCGAGACAACCATTGAGTCCAACCGCGCCATGAGCACGGCCGGCAGATATGGCCGGAGGGCCCGGCCTGGGACTACCCGCCATTGGCCGCGAGACAACCCTTGAGCAAATGCGATCCTCCCGGGATTGCACCAGCTGACATGGATCAAGACGCGGATCAGCAGCCAAAGACGCCGTTCGCATCAGCATCATCGGCTCAGCGACCGATCGCCCCTCAGCTGGGGGCGACCCCTGCTGGCCGCATATCTGACGCCGAAGCTTTGGACGAAACAATGGTCCGTGCTATGATCGACGGTTGCGAGCACAACACAGATGATAAAGACTGGTTGATAGCCATGTCATACTGCCGAGAGGCCCTTCGACCCATTACATCAAATATCACACAGAAAGATTGGAATCGTCGATCTATAATTAATGATGTTCGCATGGGGGACTTCATTGTCACTAAGAATTGGGGATCGACCAATTGTTACCATTATGACAATCACTACCCCAAGGGCAACCACAGAACCAAGGTGCTAATGAAGAAGGGGCCACATCTATGGACCAATTATTCATTTTGGCGTCTTCGACAAGTTCTTTGCGGTACAAGCACATATTCTTACCTACGGTCTACGATGGGTAAACATATGGTACAACGACAGAAACATGCCTCTCAAGGGTGTTTGCTTCGCTTTGCCAATACGTACCGACATCGACTCGACGCAGATGAATATTGCGCTGGAAGGACCATCCTCATGAGCGACAAAATACATCAACATAAAACTTTTGGTGATCTACCATATCTTGGAATGCAGAGCATTTATAAAGCCACGTATCCCACGTACGCCGACCAGACGCCCCGCTCCTCGGACACCCGATCCCGACGAGCTGGTGGCCACACCTGCCGAAGATCCTACGACCGCAGACGATGGATCCCAACAAAAGGCAGGCCAATCTACTGAGCCTCTGGTTACTGTCATCGTGGATATATCGAACATCCCACTCGCAGACGAGGAGAAAACAGCGAATGATAACATGAGGGCAGATTTATCAGCAGACATCCAGGCTGATGAACATGGCGGCTCGAGCATCCTTGATAACATTATCGACCCGCCAGAGGACTTCCTCAACCATCCCGACTACGACCCAGACGACGATACAAGGTGGATCAAGCACGCCTACGACCACCGCATATACCGCTGGACGTCGGAGTTATTGGTGGATTCACCTATGGTAAAGGTGAGACAAACTATTGAGGTGCATACTGGCAGGGACAAGATCGCGGTGGATCAGATACAGTCACACTTACGATTTGACATTCAATTTGGGTCCAACATACAATTCTGAGACATACTATTTGGATTCCAAGCATACCCACACATGGGCACGTGACCCTCCGATTTGCAGTGCGGATAGTTTCTTCAAGAAGATGGTGCACTACCTGGACCCAGAGGTCATCGAGGATTCCACTACAGGTGTCTTTCAATGGATCTCTAAAGTGTACCAAATCATATTGCTGGACATCATTACGGAGCTACGTGATTTCACAAAAGATGCTACTCATCAGAACCATCCTGCACCCAAGACGTTGCGTGATTTATTTTCACATTGTATCCAGACATTTGGCAACCCAGGCTTCCCGCATGGAGGGAGCTGGTGGAAACACTTGCCGCGCCGCATCAGGAGGATCCAGGCGCGGAGCAGGACATTCCCCAGGACCCAGGCAGCGTTGCATCCGCAGCTCCAGATCAGGAAACCACGGCACGGATCATAGCCCAGCAGAAGGGGATCGACCGCGAGGAGGGCGACACTGAGACCGCCTTGCAGGATGAGGCTAACCGTATCCGTGCAGAAAACGCATACCATGGTGATGCTGGCACCGCGGACAACGACACGACCCAGCGCGTAGGACTGCCAGGGGGAAGATTGTCTAGGATCGAGATCGAGGGAATGAGCCGATCGATCGCTTCCCGCCCGACCGCCGAGATCAACCGCGATGCCATGGATCAGATCGGCCGCGTTCTCGCTGGTGGTCGTGACACTCGCTGGGGATCCCGTGGGCACCTCACGATTAACGGGGCCCCAGAGGATATTCAGCATGATATCGTGCGATGCCGGAAATGCGATCGTTTCTTGTCTCTAGGGATCGTTGCAAATGAAGGTGCCATTTGTGATATCTGCTGGCAGTGCACTGTTGCCGTAGGTGCTACGGGTAAAAGTACCGCCGTCGAGAGCGACCTGGCATACCTCCAGAAGCTGGCCCACTGGATCAGGACGACGCTCTCCCGGGACGACATCACGAGGTACATGGCAGACGGAGCGCAGGTCCTGATGATGGGCAAGCGCTCCATGGCAGGTCATGAGAAGGACACGCTGAGGAGATTGGCAAATTCTGCTAAGAAGAGGTATCAGAAGTGGGTCGCCGCAGGCTCCCCTCCTGCACACATGTGGTGCAGGTTGATGGGCGAGCGTGAGGACGACAGACCTCTATGCCACCCTTTTGCCAACCTCGTTCAGCGCTTCCTGAGTGATATGAAGTTCCACCACCAAATGAGAGGCGCTCGCGTCAATAAAGGCAAGAAGGCTTATACCATTGAGGACATGCGTGACGCCTGTGAGGTCTTCGATTACAGCGTCAGGACTGGCCAGGCCGGTCGGGAGAAATGGTGGTTGAACGCAGGCAGACTCGATCGAGGCACGAGGCAAGCGCGCGGACTTGTCGCGATTGCCCTTCCCAGAGGGGATGGCACTCGTGCGAGAGTCACGCAGCGCAAGCTTGCCGTGCTTGCCTCCACTGAGCCCGCCTTGGGTTCCACTGACCAGAGGGGGGTTGATTCAGGGATGAGAACCGATCCGATCGAACCTTATATGCACTCCCCACATTCTGATGATGCCATGGAGCCATGCCAGCCGCGGCACCCGCCGCCGCCGCCGCGGCACCCTGCAGGGTCCAGCGCCTCTGGCGCGCAGGACTACATGCCCGCTGGGCAGCGCGGTGCTGCCGCACAGCGGCAGGACAGCGACGACAGCCGCAGACCAGCGACACCTCCTCGCGCCAAGAGGGCGCGCACGACGGAGGACGACGCAACGCGGTGGCGCGACAACCTAGAGGACAGCCAATGGGGCCCCAGATACTGGAGCTATTACATCAACTGCTGGATGTACATCACGGACAACAACGACGAGTTCGCACACGCACGCGACATCCAGTACAATTCGCCGGCCCAACGGGCCAGAGGCGTGCTAAGATCTCCGGTAACTTGTTAACAATATTTCTAGTTCGCGCGCGCGGAGCGGCCCCTGGGGGCCCCCGGACGAAAAGCGCCCCGGCAAGGTCCCGAGAGAAGCCCGGGAGAAGCCACCAGACCACTCCAGGGGAGGGTATTTTTCGACACCCCTCACGAGGATCGTGGCCTCCGAGGGGGGGGCCGCAATCGACTACCCCCAAGAGCCCCCCGAGAGGCCATGGGGGCCTCCAAAACGCCGCCAAGGAGCCCCAAGAGACTCCCAAGAGGTCCCCAAGAGGCCCCCGAGAGGCCCTAAAGAGGGCTCCAGGGCCGGCGGCATGAGCGAAGCGATTAAATAATTGGCTTCGCCATTGGATCCCGGGGACGCCCTGGGAGACCTTCACGACGAGCTACGTCTCGCATGATGGCCACAGGATGTGGGACCACAGGTTCTACGAGAGGGGCAACGCGTAGTGTAGTCGGCCGCCGGGCCCACCGCTCGACAGGCTAGAATTTCATCATTACACAAGTTCGCCTCGAGCGGTGGCTAATATATCATTTTAGGCCACTTCACGATCCAAGAACAGTGGCCACACATATCCTAGCGAAACCGAGGGCAGCCTCCTAAGGAGCAACGCCAAGGGGAGTCGCCATATGCAGAATTTACATATGCAACTTTTCGTGTTACACAACGCGACTTTACGTATGGCCATGCACCTTTTCATCTGCACATTCTGCTTTAAGCGTTAGACGTGTTTCTAAACGCGATCGTGTTCATCAACACGACCTCAGATTACATTTGTTTGCGTTTACTCTTTAGACTTTGCTTACATTGCGTTGAGAATGATCTGATGCCCAGCTCTCGACCGAGAGCCGGTGGCAACACCTGCCCCGCTTTGGCGCGGCAGCTTCTGATGTTGCTTGAACTGGCTCAGATCCTCTTTCTCCGCCCGCCTGCGTCTCATTCTTCTCCGCCCTCGAGTGCCGAAGCGTTTTTGGGGGGGCGCACCGAGGGGGCACCAAGGCGTGCTTGGCGAAGAAACAGGGACCCTGGGTGTTCCTTCTTACCTTACCTTGCCTAATCGTGAGCGCTATCGCGATTGGGACGCAGCTGAAGCTATACAGATCTCGTGCTCAGCTGCCTGAGAGAACTGAGGATTTGAGGAGTAAAAGGGTGACGGGATATGTTCCTCTGTGCTCCCGAGTCATGCCCTCGCGGGCGGGATTTGAGACGGGGGGCGTGAATAGACCCCGTGTAATACCCTCATATATACTCCTTATCCTCACCTCCCCTGCGCCTGGCCGTTTGGGCTCAGGCATTGGGACAGATCGATCAGACCTCTGATCGCGCAGGAGGAAAATATATCCATATTTCCCTCCTTCCCTCTACCAGCGGATCAGGGGTTCTGTGCCCGTGCACTCCAACCCCATGCACAGGAGGAGGAGGAGGAGGAGGAGGAATAGGCACGAGGGGGAGGGGGGGGTGGGGGTGCCTCCTCCTCTGCGTCGTCGTCGTCCTCATCCTTTTCCTTCTCCTCCTCTTCCTCTTCCTCCTCCTCCTGTTCCTCCCCCTCTTTCCCCTGATCCTCGTGCGCCTCCTGCTGCTGCTGCTGCTGGTGCTGTTGCTGTTGCTGTTGCTCCTGCCCCCCCCCCCCCCCCCGTGCTACTCATACTCCTGTTCCTCCTCTCCCCCCTGCCGTCCCCCATCGCCCCCCCTCCTCCTTCTCCTCCTGCTCTTGCTGTTCCTCCTCCTTCTCCTCCTCCTCTTCCTCCTCCGCGTCCCCCCCCTGCTCTTGCTCCTCCTCCTCCTGCTCCTACTCCTGCACCTCCTCCTTTGATGTTGTTCCTCTTCCCCTCCCCCTCCTCCTCCCCCTCCTGCTCCTCCTCCTCCTCCTCCTGCTCTTCCTGCTCCTGGGCGCGGGGTCCTGGGGCCACACTCTAGGGGCCGAGGAGGGGTCCGGGCATCGTGGAGGATTCCAGGGGCCGAAGATATGTCTACAGGCGTCAGCGCGGGTCCCTGGAGCCAGGGGTCCAAAACCCAGGGTCCAGAATCCATCAAGGGCGGACGAGAAGGAGGGGGACGACGACGAGGAGGAGGAGGAGGAGGAAAAGGCCACGGAGGAGACGAAGGCGAACGAGGACGAGGGCGAGCTCGAAGACAAAGGGCGAGGAGGAGGCCGACAACGATGACGAGCACGGGGGGGAGTCCAGGCAGTTCTCTGTTGGGCTTCGGGTTTCGTTCCCCACTCCCTGGGGTGGATTTACCGCTCTGGTTCGGTCTGTATCGGCTTGATTCGGCCCCATTCGGTCCACAAACGATCTTGGTTCGGTTTGGTTCGCGCATCTACCACAACCATTCCGGTTCAGTTCGATTCGTGTTGGGGGGGATGTTGGTTTGTGGCCGTTCGATTCAGCCTGGTTCAGTCCAAGAAGAAGGCAGCACAGTACGAGATTTCCAGGGCTCCAGGAGGGTCGGCCGTGAGGACCCTCTGGAACGATATTCGCTGTTGATGGCACTGCTTGCCGTGACTAGAACTGAAGCGCGCGCGCATCGCGCGCGTAGTTCTAGTATGTATATATATATATATATACATGTATCTATAACTGCTGGGGATCAGAATTGTGTTGGCTTCGCGTTTCCCGTAGCCCATCCGCACATTCAGGGTGCGGGCAACCAGGGTGAGCAGAGAGATCTCCGGGAGCAATGGGCGTTGCTTTGGGGGGCCTCGTCGGGCCCGCGTGGAGGCGAGGGAAAGAGGAGGAGGAGGAGGAATACGACGACGACAACGACCAGCACAAGGAAGAGAAGGAAAAGGAACTATAAGCTAATGAGGCCAAGGATGAGGACGAGGAGGAGGAGGAGGACAACAAGGACGAGGACAGAGCCCTGAAATCGCCTCTTGGGGTCCTTTGGGGTGTCCTGGGGCCCTCGTGGGACACTGTTGAAGCTCTCTTGGGGGCCCCTTGGGAGCCCTGGAGGGTTTTTGGGGGCCATCGTGGATTCCATCGATCAGAACGAGGGAGGGGGGGGGTGGGTGGGTGGGTAGGGGGGGGGGGGGGGGGGGCAATGTGCCTCTCCCTCTGGGGTCATCATAATCGCCTCTTGGAGCGCTCTTGGGTTCTCTTGGGGCCGTCTAGGGGGCATCTTGGGCCCCTTTTAAGCCTCTGTTGGGCTATCTTGGGGCCACCTTGAGGCCTCAAAAGCGCCGGAAGCGAAACGGCGAGCAGGCAAGCATCATTGATTTTCCATCGGTATTTGAAGGAGTTCGGCTTCATAGGGGTTCTAGGGGGTCCTGAAGGGGCTCCGAGAGTACTTGGGATCGTCGTGTGGCCCTTGGAGACATGTCGGAAGCTTTCTTGAACCATCGTCGGTTATCTTGAGCCATCTTGGAGGCCATCTTCCAGCATCGGAGGCCCTCTTGGAGCCATCTTAGGCGCCCTGACACTTCATTGCACTCCCCGAAAACCTTCGTGGAGGGGCTGGAGAGGTAAACCTCCCTGAAAGGAAGGGGTTCTTGGACGAGGAAGGACAGAGCTCGTGAGACCACCTCATACAGTGGGGGCGCGCATCAAGAAACCATATGCTTTTCGTCCGTGTATCCTGGGTTTCTTCGCTCCTCGCGTTGCGCGGTGACTTCCCGCAGCCGTTGAAGAATCTGCTACGTTCAGGGTGCTCCGGGTTTCCCCCCAGGTGCACCTCGCGCGCGGGTTCTCACGGTTGGGTCTCTTGCGAGGGTTTCTTGCGGCCGCGCCCGCACAGTAACCCAAGTGGCTGGTGGGGTTCGGGGGACGTGTACAGCCCAGTGGATACAGCGGGGGTGTCCGATACCCAGACTTGCAGGGGTGGGGCGTCGCGCGTGGTCGTACCGTTGTCGCGGCTCCCCTGGAGAGGGGGGGAGGGCGCGCACCCCCGGCGTCGCGACCGCCTCAACGTCGCAGATTTTCCCCACGACTTCTGGCCGTTTTGGGGCCTCGTGGGAGCCGTTTTGGACCCCATCGAGGAGGCCTCTATTCGGGCTGTCAGGAAAAACGCAGGGCGAGAATGAAAGGCTCCGTGGAAGAGTTCGAGAGCGCCGGGAGCCCCGCGCCGAGACAGAAGCACAGCAACGAAGGAGCAGCACGGCGACCTCTCGTTTGATAGTTTGGCGATTTGTCTCCAATCGACTTGAGCCAATCTTGGGCGTTCCAGCGCGAGTCGAGGGACAGCATCGGAGGCCTAGAATTTGACACCAACACCAGTGTCGGTGGTGTGCCTCCACCGAAGGAAGATAAACCTGATCTCGGCGATGGTGGTAATTTTCGGGCTTCCCAGCAGGCCAATCTATTACCACCAGCACCAAAATCTAGGATTATCTTCCTCCAGTGGAGACAACCACTGGTGTTGGCGTAGGTGCCCATTCCCAAGCTTTCAACAGCAGACGTCGCCGAGCCCTCAACGACGAATCTCCCATTTCTGTCTATACTCCTGCTGCTGCTGTTCCTCCTGCTCCTTCGCCCCTCTGCTTCTCCTGCTGCCTCCGCCGGGGGAGGAATCTGGGTGCGGGGGAATGAAGAGAGGGAAGGGGGGGTAGAAGTGACAAGGACATGTGAACAGATGAGTGATGGACAGAAGAAAGGAGAGGGAAGAGAGATGCAAGAGGAATATGGAAGGAAGGAAAACCGACCCCGATAATTTTCGTTTGCTCAACGGCCCCGAGCGTTTACTAAACAGGCCTCCCCTTTTCCATCCCTTTCATTGGTGAGTTTACGGGTGATGCAGTGTCCCCTAGATATGGAACGAGGACGATGGAGGAAAGACGGGAAAAGAGGGCAGGCGACCGTGCACGCGCTTGCGGAGGGGAGGGGGGGAGGAGGAGGGGGGGGAACCCTCCTGGGCGACGGGCGCTGCCGCAGGAGCAGCTGGGAGGCGGTGAGTGCACTCTGAGGGCGACGTGGGCAGATCCAGGTCCGGCTCTCCACCCTCCGTGCCGCACCGAGGTGCGAGGCCCGGACGCGGGAGGACCTGGGAGCGAGCCTGGGAGCTGGCGTCGTTTGGGGAGCTGAGGTGGCCAAGCACTGCTTCTTCCCAGCAGGAAGGGCGGGCAGGTTCGAGGTTTAGGATTCGGGGCGTCTTTGTTTTGGCTTTTTTCCGGCCTCCGGTGGGCGCGTTTCGGGTCCTCGGAGAGGTCCAGGCTCGATTTTGACCGGATTAGCAGCTTCCTGGAGCCCCAACCAGTTCAGACCCCCCAGCCGCCTTCAGCTTGAGAGGTGCATTCCGAATCTTGGCATAGCTCGGACGTGTACCTCTTGTTTTTTCTCGGCGGGGACCATCGAGGAGCATCCTGGATCATCGAGCGAACAAAACACGCACGGCATCGAACCATGCACGGGGAATGGACGTCCGAGCGATGGCGAGGAATGCAGACACCCTGAGTGCGAACACCGAAAACTGTATCAGCATGCGCTTCCGGAGGCCCGCGCGGATTCCCTGGATCGGCGCTTGGCCCGATCTTGGTGGAAGTGGGGGGCCCGCGCCCATTGCAGAACTCCTCGCGGATCTCCGAAAGCACATGTCCACATCTGTTTGCAGCTTGTTCGATGCTTTGGCTTTCCGCAGGGTACGTACTAAGGAGACCACAGGCGTAGTCCGGTTCGGCGCGCACACGTTTCGGAAGTCTGCGCGGATTTGGCCGCGCAGCAAGTTTGCGGTTTCGTGCTCTGCGAGTATGCTTTTTCAGGCCCGCGCGCAAGGCGGGTAACGAGCACGGTTCGTCCCGCGGGGGGGAGGTGGGGGATGATGGGGAGGAGGGGAGTGTGGAGGACGGCGAGGACGAAGAAGAAGAAGAAGAAGTTGAGGAGACGGAGGATGAGGTGGCCGGCGTGATTGGCGAGGAGCCTGCCTGCCCACATTTGAAGGCGGCCGCGACCATACGAGTCAGCTCCCAGTTTGCCGCGCATCGCCCACACTGGCAGCGGGGCTGGCCTTGCTCGATCGACGCAGGGGTGGTGTCTTCGGAAGCTCCCTCTTCGATCCATGTTCAAATTATACGTGTGCAATCAGGACGGCCGCCCCGCATGACCCGTCGAAGCAGTGCACCACCTCTTCATGCTCTCTGCCTCGCCGGCCCAGGGGCACCTTCGCATCTGCAGCTCGGCGGCGACCCCGCGGGGGGGAGTGGGAAGGGGCGGGCCTTCGCAGAAGGCTGGGAAGTCTCCGGGCCTCCTGAACAGTTGTCTAAGCCTCCCCCGAAGACGCAACAAAAGCTTGCAGAAGGCTAGAGGACTTCTGACAGGGCTCGCGGCCTTCGGAGAAGGCCTTCTCCTGCTGACCTCCCCCCTCCTCGCTCGCCGCCGAGCAGTGCGCTCCAGGATCCCTTCACCCACACGACTGGTTTCGGCCGTGTCCAACGCCTGCGCGTACACATAATTACACCTTGCCTCCGCGGCCAGGCGCGCGGGGGCACCTGTGGTTTGTCGGTGCCAGCGTCATCGGGGACCAACAGAGGAGCGAGTGGAGGAGCAGGGACGTTCAGTAGCAAATCATGGGAGCCTTGTGTACCCTAATAATTCCGTCTTCAGATCGGCGGCGAGCGGGGAAGGGCAATGAGAAGGATAAGTTTTTTTGTTTCAGAAGGTGGCAGGACCTTTCAGATGCCCTCGCGCCTTCTCTGCAGTTTCCCTTGTCTTCGGGGAAGGATCTAACAGTCATTAATAATACGGCCAGAAGACTTCCGAGCCTTCTGTGAAGGCAAGCCTTTTCTCACTTTCCCCCCCGGGCTCGCCACCTGTCAGAGACTTTAGAGTTCAATGGCGCCGATTCGTCTTTTATTCATTTGGGTTAAGATTGGCTCAGGGCTGCGTTGCCCTTGGAATTTGAATTTCTTGTCGCTCAGGCTGCATTCCGCTGGGACTTCAAACTTATTCTTGCCCAGGCTGCCTGATGTCCCATGGATGTCACAGATGTTCAGATGTTCGTTGAATTTTCATTGAACAAACTAGTGTCAGCTAGTGATCAACAAATGATCAGACCCCCCCCCAGGGGCTGATGAATAGACTCTGTGGGGCGCGAACCATGTTTGTAATCACGCGCGCCAGGGGGTCGTCGGTGGCTGGCGCCGCCGAAGGGATCGTGTGACCCCCTGCACGACAGCCTTCGCCGTCATCGTCGTCGTCTTCGCCGTCGTCGTCGACTGTCGTCGACTGACTACAGCGGGCCTGCGCAGCCCCCCCCCCATAGGGCATCCGCAGTGCGTCGTCGTCGCCGCCGTCGCCTTCTGCCGTCCGCCGTCCGTCGTGGTCGTCCCGTCGTCATCGTCGTTGTCGTCGTCGTCGTCGGCGTCATCGTCGTTGTCGTCGACGACTACAGAGATCACGATAGACGGGGGAGGGGAGGACTGCCCGCCTTACTCGGGTCGCCTTACTCGGTGTAGCGAAACCTGCTGCGCGCTGCTGGTTTCGGTTTCTCCGCCGAGGGGCCAATCCTCGATGCATGGCCGCCTCCGGCGCCAAGGGGCCTTCAGAAAATCAGCAACGTGAGCTGCTGGGCAAATCCCCTGTTGGCCACGCCCCCCCTTCGTCCAGTCCGCCTTGTTCGCGGGCCCGCGAGGCAGCTAGCGCCTCCCTGGCTGCGGCCAGGGCGGAGGAAGCGCATCGGTTCGACCAAAATGACCATGGACGTGCGGGGCCAAGCGCCGAGAATAGTTTTTTACACTCACGGTGTCGCCCTGGCTCACGGTCCCTGTTTCTGCCGCCTTCGTCCCGCGCCCCTCCCCTCCCCAAGTTTGTGCTGTCAGTCGCCGTCGCCTTGGCGGCCAGGCGCCGGCGCTATCACCAGCGCCGCCCCGTTGATTTTCAATCTGGCGGGCGCAACCCCGCGAGTCGCCCGGGGAGGGGAACTATTTTTAAACATGCGCCCCCCACGGATTTGTTATTCTGAAGCGCACATTGCAGCGCGTTTTCGTACACAGCGGTTCCAAGACGCGCTCGCCAGGTGCACTTGTCCAGCATTTGTTCAAACACCGCACGGTCGTGTAATCGAAATGGACGGCCTTGGCGACATGGGGGCCGCCGATACCTCTGGAACGCTATCCGGCCGCCCGGTACGCCCACTGCTGCGTCTTGAACTACATATGGAACACGCCCATCACCCGTCCATGCTCGAGACGATCGTTTACTTGAGTGAGAATGAGTTGGATCCGATCAATTTGTTGTTGCTCAACCTCGCTTGGGGAATCGCGGCATTTATCTGGTTGCGTTACGTACACAGATCGTTTCCGGCGACGCAACCGCAAGAATTCCACGTTGCGGGGTTGAACAAGGATGGCGTGATTGAAGTTTGCAGGAGCGCCGAGCTTCTCGTCGAGACGCTGCGGTCCTGGCTGCCCTGGCCAAAAACTACCAGGACTCGTGCACGTGAGCTTTGGACGCAGAGCCGCTATGTTAGGAGCTGGTTGGGGTGGCGAACGACATCAAACACGCGATGCAAACTGCTAGTGGGGTAATTGGGACGTCGCGCAAGCAAAGACGCAAACCGCGGATTTCGAAATATGCGTTGAACCTGTTCGTTGCACGGGGTACGGCCAGCAAGGCCAAATATTTGGAGAAGAGCGACAGTTTTCGAAGGAGGCAATGCGTTCCGCGAAACGAGGCACAATGCTGTGGCGAGACGCAGGATTCCGAGACGGGACATGGCTGGCGTGCTTGACGCGCACGCTTAAAACCCGCTTGATGCCGTTAGGCTTTTTTTTACTGGCGGGGAGAAGCATTGGCAGCGTAGTCCGAAACGCACGGGCATATAACTCCCGACCCAGACGTCGCGGCCCAATCGGAGATGCACCCCGTTGTCGGCTTGAACACGTTTAGCATGGAACAGTTACAGGAAGCGTCCAAACGACTACCTGTTGGGAAAACAAGTGGCGAAGATGTAGTACCACATGAGTTCTGACAGATTTTTGTTGTGTCGAACGGGGGCGTTGGAACCAACGATTGCGTCATGTCAGACATGTTGGGGGGAAGCGCGGTATGCCGCATGTGTGGGACATCGCATATGTACCAGGTTTGCTCGAATAAGAGATGCGCACAACGCGCTGGCATTGCAAAGGGGCGCCCGCTCTCCCTCTCTCTCTCTATCTCTATCTCTTTTTTCCTCTCTCTCTCTCTCTCTTTCTATCTCTCTCTCTCTCCTTCCATATTTCCATGTTTCTCTCTCTCTCTCTCTCGTTTGTTTCTCTCTCTCTCTCTCTCTCTCTCTCTCTCTCTCTCTCAGTATATACACATCTACACACATATATATATGAACATATATCTATATATACATATGTGTGTATATGTATATGTATGTGTAGATATACACATATATATATATATATATATATATATATATATATCCCTGGGGGGCAGGCCCGGGGCCCACGAACAGCTGCCCCGACCCCCCATGGGAGGACGGGGCGGCGGGGGAAGCCAAAAATGGTCCAGGAGGTCCTCCAGAGGCTCCCCAGACGGCCCAAGCGGGCCCCGAGTCGCCGCAAGACTGCTCCTGGACGCCCAAGATAAGCCCAAGATGGCCCGAGAGGCCCCCCCAAGGCACTCCACGACGCTTCAAGACGCCTCTCCAGAGCACTTCAAGTGGCCGAAATCGTAAATTTTACGCAGGTTTTGGACAGGTCTTGGCCTTCCAGCCTTTTCGGCTGTCCGACGTTCCATGGTCCCGGACAGCGTCAGAGGCCCTTCAGATTGCTCCAAGACGGCCGAAGAGGCTCCCAAGAAAGACCAGAGGTCTCAGGAGGCTCCCCAGATAATTCAAGAGGGCCTCGAGAGCGCCCCAAGAGAGCCCCAAGAGCGACCCAAGAGGGCCCGAAGAGCGCGACATTTCAAAGTCTCCGGCCTGAGAGGCTCCTGGGACGCCCACGGAGGCCATCAAGAGGCTCCCAAGAAGCCCCGTGAGGCTCCCAAGAGGCCCCCCGGAAACCCCAATAAGCCCCCAAGGGGCCCCCAGGGAAGTCCCCTGCGGGCCCCCAAGAGACCTCGGTAAATCGCATAAATCGGATTTCCCAAGGAGCTTTCCGGGAACATGATTCCTTGGGGTTCCGCCCAGGCTTGCCGACAAGGCCAAAAAGGGCCCCTCGGTAAGCCCCCAGAGGCCCCCCTCTTAAGAGAGCCGAACAAATCATGATCCCGGAAAGCTTCCCGGGAACATGATACTCGGGTTGCCGCCCTCTCCCCAAACCATGTTCCCTAAACGCTTGCCAGGATAAGAAAACGAGAGTCCCAAGCAACGCTACCTGCCGTCACGCTCGGAAACGCGTCAGGCCCCGAAGCCTCTGGAGACGCCCAACGACACCCCAACAAATCATGTTCCCAGGAAGTCTTACGGCCAGTGCCGCCGACGTTGAAGGAGGACGGTCCAGGACACCCAGAAACCTTCCAAACAGGCTTCCAAGAGGGCGTCCAGACAGCCCAGGGCCGCCCCCAGACGAGGCCCCGGAACGAGGACATATCGTTCGAACACGCCCAAGATGGCCTCCGGATGGCCCACAAGGCTTCCAACACGGCCCAAAGGGACGCCAAAATCATTGATTTAGGTTTTTGATTGATTTCAGACACCCTATGTCGCCCCAACAGGCCCCCACGAGGGCGCCGAGACGGCCCACCCATCCCCTGCCGCGGGCACGAGGCGGGGCCCGGGACGGGGCCGTCGCACCGGGAGGCCCGGGGGCCTTGCCGTGGCGCTGGGGGCCTTATAAAGTCGCCCGAAGACGGCCCTGGATTGCGAGAAATGGCGTTTCCAGACATCGAAAACGACCAATGACCGCTCGAGATTACCCCAGAATTGGTCCCTGACTGTCCAAGAGGCCTCCAAGATGCCCCAAGAGATCTCCAAGATGGTTCCCAAGGAGCCCCAGGAGGCACAACTAATTTATTCTCCTTTGGTTTCTGATAGATTTTCGAGTTCTCGCCTTTGAGTTTCCTGACGCTCCACGACGGCCCAAGAGGCTTCAATTTCCGCTCCAAGGCATCCCCAGAGGCCTCGAAGACGGTCACAAGGCAGCCCACGGGGGTCCCAAGACGGCGCCAGAGGCGCCCAAGTCGGCCCGAGAGGGCCCCAAGACGGCCCAAGATGGAGCCAAGAGGGTTGACACGAACCGAAAATCCGAGTCTTCCACCCCGAGAGGCTCTCAGGAAGCCCCGAGAAGCCCCTAACAGGCTCCAAGAGGCCCCAAGAAGCCCCCCAGGGGGCCGAAGAGTATCCCAGAGGCCTCCCACGAAGGCCCCATGAGGCAAACATCCATGTCTTGCCATAGGC